>CAUZXS010003830.1:0-12500 GCA_963585895.1 Sepioteuthis lessoniana | reverse complement strand
AATATATATATGTATATTTAGGCAGCATTTCTTCGTTAATGCAAATTTCATTAAACATAATAGACATTTTATGCCTAGATATTTTCTTTTGGATCTGTTCGAATTCCCGTATTACTTTTATCGTATTCGGGGGGAATTGATTTAGGTATTGTCCATAGTTGTATGTATCCCTAGTACTTTCTGCCCGACTTTGGGCCATCATCAGGGGAGAATCTGTTACAAAAGTGATGTAACTTTTGTTTTAGCAAATTACTAATGTGTAAGGACGTCTTTGCTGTTGGAGATTATGGCGCTTGCTTTTAAATGTAATTCTGTAAAGACTTCCTTACACAGTAGTAATTTGCTAAAACAAAAGTTACATCACTTTTGTAACAGATTCTCCCCTGATGATGGCCCAAAGTCGGGCAGAAAGTACTAGGGATACATACAATTATGGACAATACCTTAATCAGTTCCCCCCGAATACGATAAAAGTAATACGGGAATTCGAACGGATCCAAAAGAAAATATCTAGGCATAAAATGTCTATTATGTTTAATGAAATATATATATATATATATATATATATATATATATATATAATAAATAAAGCAATGATACTTATATTATTTAATATTAAAAACATCCTATTGATATTTAATAAGGTCTCCTTCGCAATATTACGTTAATTGTCTTAGATTAAGCAAAACTAGAACAAAAAAATAAATATAAAAAAATAAAATAAAGCCAAAGTAATTATCAATCTCAGAATGTTATAAATTTTCTATTGAAAATTACTTACACCTAAACAAAATAATTTTTAAGAAGAAATAGGGATTTATTTTCATTCATTCATATCTATCTATCTATCTATCTAGCAAGCTAGCTATCAGTTATTTAAAAAAAAATAGTCTTAAAAAAATGCTAAATTTAGGTAATCACCCTGAAATTAATATTAATAATAATTCAGCCGAAATAAAGAAGCCCCCACTCAGAATCGTTCTCGCTAACAACAGGCTTTAATATGTTGATATCGTTTTAACTAAGAATTTCGTAACGGTTCTTTTTTTTTGTATAAATATATAATCATTTGAAAATTTAAAATAAATCCTCATCTAATTCTCTAGTCAAAAAACTATTTGAAAATAGTTTTTCGCCATTTTAAATATTCTTGATTAACATTCAGCGTAAATATTTATTCTTGAACATACCTAACCAAAAATAAGTAGTCAACTGCATATTTTTATATAAGATTCTTTCTTCGATATATTTGATTCTTTCACAATGTTCCAATTGCGTTTCCATGCATTTTTGATTTGGATCTTTCGTAATAAGAAAACAAAAAACAAAACAAACAAAAACGTTGCGGTGTAGCTTTGAAGACCGTTCCTACAATTGTTTCGATCCTCGAGTCCTTGTGCCAGACAATGATTGATATTAATGCAGACTGTAGAATGAGACACACACAGAGTCGACAGGGCTGCACAAAACGACGACAACATCTCTGCAAATGGGCAAGACTCCCCCGCCCCATAATGAGTGTACTCTATATGACACGAAACTGTATCAGATGGTAAGGCTCCAATCCTGGAGCTTTGGGGAATGTGAAGTACATCTTCATTGCCATTACTCCCAGCTCCACTCTGACCTGTTTGGGTCTAAACTGTGAGTCAAATAGAACGGTCCAGTCTTTGACTTGGGATTAATATTAGTATTAAATATGATTATTTGTGTTGAATAGCAATACTTGAAACCATTTAGCTGGTCCAACCCCGCCCCCCAGGGTGCCCAGGTTCGTTTAAAAATGTTAGCGATATACTATTAATTTCCATATTTATATATATTATTTTTATTTTTTTTTTATACCTATTCTATAATACTGACGGTGTTAAAAAAACCCAAAAAACCCACATGATAGCATTCGTAAATAAGAACATCTTTCACAAATTGATATGTGTGAAAAAAATTCTGTAAAAAACGAAAAAACTTAAAATATTCGTATTACTTGAAATTAATCAAGCAGTACCGCAACGCCTAGTCAAAAAACAACAACAACAAAACGCTGACGGAGTTACCTTAGCTGAAACATAAGAGTTATAGACATTATAAACTAAGCACACACACACACACACACACACACACACACACACACACACACACACACACACACACACACACACACACATATAATTATATATATATATATATATATATATATATATTGGCGAGATAAATAGGATTTGACATCAAATAACCTTTAAGGGTTGATATACCATTAAACTGAATAACTTTTCCTTATCTAAATCAACAAACATTGGGCGTGAATAAACTAGTTTATTAGCTGGGAAGTCTGCATAGGTTCTTTTTTCATTTGAACATGAAATCTTAATTCAAAACTAGGTTTTTTATTAAAGCGGAAATAAATAAACATTATTTTTGCTAAGTTTATTTACCGTATAATGTCAAGTAATGAACGACCCCTTAAATTTTAGGCCCCAAAAAGAGTTTTTTTTAAAATGATTTATCGTGTGTGATGAACGATCCCTTTTTAAGTTTATTTTTTATTTATTTTTTTGGTGAAAAATCGGTTTTAAAAAGTCGTTCACAACACGATGAATAATTATTCTTCGTTCTAATTTTTTTTTAATTCACACTCAGGTTGTCCCAACCAGATTTGTATATTTTTTTGTAAAAAATAATTCGTTGCGATGCTACTTTGTAGACAACTACTAAAATCTTTGCTTGATCCTCATGTTATTTCGCCAGAGAAAATCACGCGCTAAATTATTTTAAAAGCCATAATAATTTTAAAAGAAAAAGAGAGATACGATTTTGCAATGTTTATAGACAAGTTTTAATTCTTTTTTTTTTTTCATCCTTCTTGATGAATTTTTCAAAGAAAAAAAGCTTTTCAAAATAATATACACACTGGCAAAGAAATTTAAATAGCAAATTTAGGTCAGTTTCTTTATGACAGAATTTTAAGTAAACACGTCTTATATTTACCGACTTTTTTTTTCTTATTTGCATCACATTTTTAGCCGATCAATTCTTCGGCCTTCCCACTGTAAAACAAAACAAAACAAAACAAAAAATGGAAGGTTCTTTTTTTATATAGAGAGTTAAAGTTTGAAATTGTTTTTGTTGTAACTTATTTTTGTTTCTTTGTTTTTCTTGTGCTTCATCTTCTTGTGTTTTGTTTGTTTGTTTGTTTGTTTGTTGTTATTTTTTTCCTCTAATATTTTTCTAAAACTACATTTTTATCCAGTAATTTTCTCATGTTTTTTTTCTTGATTTTTTCATTTTTTTTTCATTCTTCTTCTTCTTCTTCTTCTTCTTCTTCTTCTTCTTCTTCTTCTTCTTCTTCTTCTTCTTCTTCTTCTTCTTCTTCTTTATTTTTACTCCTTTCTTCTTCTTCTTTATTTTTTACTCCTTTCTTCTTCTTCTTCTTCTTCTTCTTCTTTATTTTTTACTCCTTTCTTCTTCTTCTTGATTTTTTACTCCTTTCTTCTTCTTCTTCTTCTTCTTCTTCTTCTTCTTCTTTTTCATTTCTCGATCACTTCTTCTTCTTCTTCTTCTTCTTCTTCTTTATTTTTACTCCTTTCTTCTTCTTCTTTATTTTTTACTCCTTTCTTCTTCTTCTTCTTCTTCTTCTTCTTTTTCATTTCTCGATCACTTCTTCTTCTTCTTCTTCTTCTTTATTTTTACTCCTTTCTTCTTCTTCTTTATTTTTTACTCCTTTCTTCTTCTTCTTCTTCTTCTTCTTTTTCATTTCTCGATCACTTCTTCTTCTTCTTCTTCTTCTTCTTCTTCTTCTTCTTCTTCATTTCTCGATCACTTCTTCTTCTTCTTCTTCTTCTTCTTCTTCTTCTTCTTCTTCTTCTTCTTCTTCTTCTTCTTTCAAAATTTTCGACAATAAATTATCCTCTCATGTCAATAACTTTGTAATATTACCTGTGTCACTAACTATACGATCAAAATTTCTGTTTTGAATCAGTTACTTTTTCAATTCACCCTCTTCAAATCTTTTTTTTTTTCTCTCTGCCTCTTATCGAATTTTTTTCTTGTCATCTTTGTGCTAAATAATAATAATAATAATAATAATAATAATAATAATAATAATAATAATAAATGAAAGTAAAATGAAATTATATATATATATAAATCAAATAAGTAGAAGTAAATGAAATAAACACTATAACGATTGTTAATAAAGTATCCCTTCCCTGGGACGATATTGTCGAAGAAGACAAGAGCAGAAAGCTAAAAAAAAAAAAAAAAAGAAAAGAAAAATAAAAGAAAATAAAAAGAAGAAAGAAAAACAGTAGTTTTATTTTTCAAGACCCCAAATTAGCAAGAACACCTGGTCAATACAAAATTTCGCTTTTTCAAACGCACACACACACACACACACACACACACACACACACACACACACACACACACACACACACACACACAAACATTAAATTTCTAGTTTCATTTATCTCCATAAACACGGGCACTGCACATTATTTAAAGGATAGCTAGCATGGTTAGCCAACTATTACTAATGAGTTCGTTCCTCACCAGGTGACCCGTAATTCTGGCCTTTTGTCACAAATAAGATTTTCTTAGTAAAAAGAGCACGCGCGCACGCACACACAGAGAGAGAAAGTCTTTCAATTCCTCTGACAGAAATATATATATATATATATACGTGATCTTGAATAGTGTGCGGATACACACAGTGACTTCTAATTTTATTCATGGACACTCACAAGTCACAATAAAGGCCACACGCAACTGCACACACAGACACACACTCACACACACACACGTCTACTGGTCTGACCTTTCAGATTTTTGCACTTTTTAGGGGGGGATCTTAAGATTAAAAAAAAGTATAAACAAATGAAAAGAAGAAAGAAACGCCAAGGGAAAAATATTTGAGAAAATCGAAAAAATAAAACTCATACGAATTTGGAAAGATAATTTAATTAACAGCATATATGATTTTACGATTTAATATAATTCATTGAAGAAAAACGATAAAGAAATTCTAATTTGAATATAAAATGAAATAAGACGAGTAGATTAACTTAAGAAAAGGGTATATATATATATATATATATATATATATATATATATATATATATATATATATATATATATATACGTATCTGTGTCTCTGTGTGTATTTACACCTGCATTTATTTTGAGATAAATACACACGCACGTGGTAGTATTAACGTTTGCTCGCATCTATCTATCTATCTATCTATCTATCTATCTATCAAGGGCTTTTCATATCTATCTATCTATCTATCTATCTATCTATCTATCTATCAAGGGCTTTTCATATCTATCTATCTATCTATCTATCTATCTATCTATCTATCTATCTATGTCAGCTCCCATCTAACTAACCAGACACCTAGCTACCCATGAAACATATGAATTCATATTCGTGGTGGTGGTGGGGGGACACCCGTAAATAAACGCGTACACACGCACATATGTGATTATGGATATTGACACGGGTACATTGTTTATCGTCCATTTTGCTGGGTGGTTGACGACAAGAAAAGAGTTGAGAAAGAGAATGGAAACAAAACAACAACGACAACTACAAAAAAAAACAAAAAAAAACAAAAAAAAAAACGAAACAAAAAACGAAAAGAAAAAGAAAAGAAAGAGAAATCGTCTTTGTACGTGTGACTTGACATTCGACAGGGTTTTAAAAAAAACGAGAGAGAACTATTGTGCGTGTGTGTGTGTGTGCGTGTGTGTGTGTGCGTGTGTGTGTGAGAGAGAGAGAGAGAGAGAGAGAGAAAGAGAGAGAGAGAGAAAGAGAGTGAAAGAGGGGCAGATAAATAAATAAAAATTAAAAAAAAAAAAAAAATTAGAGGTGAAGGTTGTCAACAAAAAAAAAATCGTGGGGTGGGGTTCTGATTGCGTTGGGGTAGTAGGGTCTGGAGCTGATGACCGAGGGGATGATGGTGGTGGTGTTGGCGGTGGTGGTGATTGGGTCACCAGGGAGAGTAGGGGGCCTGACAGTGTTGGCGTATGGCTTGTGCAATCGGCTGGAGTTAATAAATAGCATGTTGGACGAAACAGCGCGTTATACAACACTGATGCACAAAACATTTAAAATCAACGGTGCTCACTTTAGTTAAATCTTACGTTATTGTCATGACAAGACCAGAAAAAAAGCATATATATATATATATATATATATATATATATATATATATATATATATATATATATATATATATATATATGAGTGTGTCTGTGTGTCTCTCTATGTGTCTGTGTGTTAGTAAGAGTTCGAGAAAGAAAAATCGGATAGGTACAATGACAATATATTCCTCAGCAAACATATATTGTATTGATATTAGATATCTCGTAATAATAGTATCTATCTATCTATCTATCTATTTATCTATCTATCATGGGCTTTTGATATCTATCTATCTATCTATCTATCTATCTATCTATCTATCTATCCTAGTTTGTTCACTATCTATCTATCTATCTATCTATGGCAGTTTTTTTATGTTTGTATATATATGCGTATTCGTATATTTTTGTATATATGTTTGCATGTATGTATGTATGTATGTATGTATCTATCTATCTATCTATTTATCAAGGGCTTTTCATATCTATCTATCTATCTATCTATCTATCTATCTATCTATCAAGGGCTTTTTATATCTATCTATCTATCTATCTATCTATCCCAGTTTGTTCACTATCTATCTATCTATCTATCTATGGCAGTTTTTTTATGTTTGTATATATATGCGTATTCGTATATTTTTGTATGTATGTATGTATGTATGTATGTATGTATTTTATTTTATATGTACGCACGCATCTGTCTATTTCGCTAGGTGCATGAATTATTCCGTAATTTGATAGTCATCAGTATTTCTCTTATCGAATTTTCTAAATATATATATATATATATATATATATATATATATATATATATATATTTGGTAAGAGTCGGATATCGTCGTGAAAAGCACTGTTGTCCGAAAGAAGTTATGAAGGATCTACCTATTATCGACTCAGTGATGAAATAACTTTATTTTATTTTCAGTCTAACTTCTCTGATCAATTGGATTTATTTAACAGAATAGAAAGATGAAAATACAGAACTTTTTTAACATTTAACTGCGTGTAAACAAAAAAAACTATACTCCTTCTAAACTAAATTGCTTGAAATAGAACTGTTTGTATGTTTAAAAAAGGATTTGGCATTAATAACCCACAATGGTTGATATGCCATAAAACCCAACCAAACCAAATCATATATATTTAATATATATGTATAAAGAAGATTTGGGTTTAAATAACCTTCAATGATTGATTTGCCATAAAACCAAAACAATTAAAAAAGACAAATTGAAGTGAATATTATTTAATTAATTAACCCGGCAAACTCCAAGATCATAGATTACTCTAATCTATCTATCTATCTATCTATCTATCTATCTATCTATCAGTTTATTTGTGTGGATAGTTGTGAGCTAACGTAAAAAGTGCTGTCGCTACCAATCGTGATTTGTGCTTTTGGTATTGTCACCAAAGGATTATGAAAGAGACAGGTGAACTTGGAAATAAGAGGACTAGTGGAGACCATCCAAGCTTTTACATTATTGAGAACGGCCAGAATACTGAGAAGTGTCCTGGAGACTTGAGGAGACTTACTGTCACTCAGACTCCAGTGAAAAACCATCAGCTAAAACCGATGTAAAAATAAAACCTCTCAAGGAATAATAATAATAATAATAATAATAATAATAATAATAATAATAATAATAATAATAATAATAACAACAGAAGCAAAAGAGACTACTATTCTCTTGGATTTGGCAATCCAAACACATTGAAATATAAAGAATAATTGACCGGATATTGTGGTTAAGGATTATAAAAGAAAAATATACCTTCTTGCCAACAGACAATAATATATCAGTCAAAAAATATAAGAAACTAAGTAAATAAAAAAACAAAAATACATGGGAATGAAAATTTAAGAAATGCAGCATCTTAAAACTATAAAGGGTTCCAGTAATTGTGGGAGCCCTGGGTATGATCAAGAAAGGGACTGATAAATACATTCACCTAGCAGTCCGAGCCTATATGAAAAAACAAGAGAAATACTCTTTGCGGAACTGCTGATCACCTTAGGAGAGTCCTATCAATGTAGCTGAAAAAAAAAAAAAAACTCTCCTAAAAGAGACAACAAAAAAATATAAACACATAAAATACGTATTATCATTACCTTCTTTTAAGCTAGGTCTTAGGTAGAGACCCGATGAAGGAATCTAAATAATTAAAAGTAAATCTGAAAATTTGATAATAATAATAATAATAATAATAATAATAATAATAATAATAATGTGGCACGTCTTAGAACAATCACAAAGAACCTAGGAAGGAGACTGAACAAAAAAAAAATAGTTAGGAGCTTTCCTGGCGTGCCGGAGCGACTTGCTGCCACTATACACTTCAGTGAAAATCACCAGCTACTACTGATAGAAAAACTTGATAATAATAACAACAACAACAACAACAACAATAATAATAATAATAATGATAATAATTACCTGGACCTTGTTAGTGAATTGGAAAAACTATGTAAGATGAAGGTGACAATTATACCAATCGTGTTTGCTGCTTTTGGTACAGTCACCAAAGGATTATTAAAGGGACTGGAGGGCTTGGAAATAAGAGGACGAGTGGAGACCATCCAAACTACTACATTATTGAGAACGGCCAGAATACTGAGAAGAGTCCTGGAGACTTGAGGAGACTTGCTGTCATTCAAACTCCAGTGAAAGATCATCAGCTAACACTGATGTAAAAAAACTCTCAAGGACTAAATAATAATGAAAATAATTAGCAATAATAATTATGGTTTAGAATAATTTCGATCATTCTGAATTAAAATTGTGCCATAATGTTTGTACAAAAATGAAATTAAAAAAAACAAACGAACCTGACCATTTTTTTTTTTAAATAAGCAATCGAAAGATAATTTCCAAATCATCTCGTTAATAACTTTTTCAAAAGAATCATTTCTATTGTTTTTACTCTGTTTCCAATTACTGTAATTATTTTCATTTGTCTTGTTTTTTCTTAATGAACATGGCACACACACACACACACACACACACACACACACACACACACACACACACACACACACACAAACTCAAATAGATAGATAGATAGATAGATAGATAGATAGGCAAGTATAAATTTCATATAAGTAGAGAAATAGATTGCTAGATATGTTATGTTATCTTACTCTTGAGCAGGAATCGAATCAAATATATATTATATATATATATATATATATCTATATATATATATATATACTGGCCAAAGATTTTGCGACGTTATGGGTTTGGTTCCAATACTAGCAATGGAGATTTTTAAAAGCAAAATATACATCATAATTATATTCTTAGAAATAAGCAATGATGGCTGAAAGTACCCAAGGAGAAAACCATTTTCGAAAATATTTTTATAAAATCGAACTAAATGTAAGAAATCTCATTAGATGACGAGGAAAAAAATCTATAAAAGTTTGTCAAAAAGAATCCTGTTGTTTTTACGAAACATTTGTCAGAGAAAGGCTGCTGTCTAAATGCACCTTATCTATCTATCTATCTATCTACGTGTGTGTGTGTGTGTGGAGAGAGAGAGAGAGAGAGAGAGGAGAGAGAGAGAGAGAGAGAGAGAGAGAGAACTATTACCTATCAATTGAAATATGTTATCCCTGGTTTAAGTAGCAGAATAAAGCAAAAAAAAAAAAAAAAAAATCAGAATGTGTTGATTCACTTGAAGATGATCTGACCACTGCGAGCATGAAACTTCGAGTTTCGGAAAAAAGAAATTGTGTACCATCTTTAAACTTTTAGATCTTACACACACATGCACACACACACACACGTATAAAAATAAAATTAGGGGACCTTAATGGAGGGTAACGCGAATGCTTCCTTTTCAATAGTTACAACACCGAGGTGTAAGAGAGGGCGCTACTCTATTCTCTGGATTGCTCCACTTTACCCTTGATTACCTTAAATTACTGGTGGTTAAGCAAGGCAGCATCAAGTTCCATTACCGAGTCTGTTGTATGACTCGACCTGGGATTGAACCCGGTCTCCCGAACCATTGGTGAACATTGTACACATTATTAGGCCAATGGACTGATTGATATTATACATATATACAACAATGTGTATACGTATGTATTGCAGAAATATTTGTGTACCTAAGCATAGATATTTAGTATGTTTTTGTTTTGTTGAGAAGCAAAGGCTGGATGTAATGGGGCACTCAGTGAGCTTCAAACTCACTGGCAATGGTCTTCCAGTGTATCTTGTTAACCATTACAACTTGCGTGACTCTGACGGCGCAAAACAAATAAATTAATAAGATATGTTTAGTCACAAGTTTTTAAGTATATGGAATTAATGAGGATCGAACCGACAATTCAGTTACATTAGATCTGCCAAACTAGCCAGGGTGAGACGCCATAACGTATATATATATATATATATATATGAACTGGGATAAATTTATGTGTGAAATAGTGATCTGAAAGAGAGAAAACTTGATGGAAAATGATTCTCATTTCCTTGTGGAGTAATTTCAAGAAATGATTGAAGGGTTCGAGGCGTTAAAAAAAAAACCCAATTGTGAATTGATATATATTAACAGATTTTTCAGTTTGCTAAAATCCGAAGAACTTTGCCACATGGATGTATTTTGTTTTGTATTATTTGTGCACGTCAAAATATCTGGGTGTAAGTGGGTGTGTGTGTTCATATGACAGCGTCCATTTAGTAATATTCAAGAGAAATATATATATATATATATATATATATATTTGTATGTATGTGTGTGTGTGTGTGTGTGTGTGTGTTACACATGGACGACTCTGGTGATGTAATGGTTAGTAAGCCAGACGAGCAAACCTTCGTGTGTGTTCGAGTCTCATTGAGTGCAAATTTCTTTTGGTCTGGTGCCACATCGCAGCAAAAACACTGAGTAAATTACTATATATATTTGCACATAGATTTTATGAAAATATACTAGACTACTTAAATATATTATAATAATTATTATATATATATATATATATATATATATATATATATATATATATATATATATATATATAAGGTGCGTTTTTCTATTCAATTTTTATCGGGTGCACTGTATTTCTGGACCTGGGCCACAACTGAGCGAAGTGTTCAGTAAATAACTCAGGATATATATATATATATATATATATATATATATATATATATATAGAGAGAGAGAGAGATAGAGAAATCGATTCCTAGATATATTAATGTAAACTTAATAGATAGATAGGCAAGTATAAATTTCATATAAGTAGAGAAATAGATTGCTTGATATGTTATGTTAACTTACTCTTGAGCAGGAATCGAATCATATATATATATATATATATATATATATATATACATATATATATATATATAATATATATATAATTAGATTCCTATTCATGACTAAGTTTACATTAATATATCTAGGAATCGATTTCTCTATCTCTCTCTCTCTATATATATATATATATACATGGACCCACAGATATGTATAAATAAGATTATATGTGGTGTTACGTCCACTTTTGGACAAATGCCTGGGGGAAATACATAACCCGAGAAGTTTGAAACAAAGAGGTCAACCCAGACTCATATGTACAAATTGACTGACAAACAGCAGATAGATAGATAGCTAAGTAGATAAACAGAGATGACCAAACTGTGTTATATATGTGTTCGGAGACTTACGCACACACACATAGATAGATAGATAGATTGAAGGAACAGAATGAGATAGATAGATAGATAGATAGATAGATAGAATTCAGAATTAAGGGAAATCTTTAAAAAGATCGTCTTGTTCCATTACGTACATGAATGCCTTTTTATCGAGAAAAAATACCTTGAATATATGATTGGTCTCAGCCTATTTAACACATCAGAAGATTTTGAAATTTTGAGTTTTATTATTTACTCCTCGAGAGTGGTTCACAGCAATGTTAGCTGATGGTTTTTCCCTGGAGTTCGAGTGACAGCAAGTCTCGTCAAGTCTCCAGGACTCGTCTCAGGATTCTGGCCGTTCTCAGCAATGCTGTCGTTTGGATAGTCTCTACCCGTCCGCTACTCTTCCAAGTCCTCCAGGCCTTTTAATAATCCTTTAGTTATTGTGCCTAAAGTACCAATCACAATTGGCGCAATCGTTACTTTCATGTTCCACAGATTTTTCAATTCTCTAGCAAGGTCCAGGAACTTATCCTTCTTTTCACTTTCCTTCAGATTTATTCTGCAGTCCGTGGGGACAGCAAAGTCGACAATTTTGCTATTATTATTATTATTATTATTATTATTATTATTATTATTATTATTGCTGTTGTTGATGTTGTTGTTATTATTATTATTATTATTATTATTATTATTATTATTATTATTATT
>CAUZXS010003829.1:72500-86617 GCA_963585895.1 Sepioteuthis lessoniana | reverse complement strand
TCGTAAAGCAAACACTCTAAAAGATGGAAGATTCTGAATTTAAACTAACTTTAGTCTGTGTCGCAACTTTTTGTTGAAGGGATTGGGTCAATCACACACACACACGCACACACACACACACACACACACACACACACACACACACACACACATATATATATATTATATTGAAAAGACGCAGGTTCAAGGTTCTTTTTTTACATCTTTGATCTTCCCTTATTGTCTTAATAAATTTTAAAATTTGATTTCATTTTTTTGTTAAACTGTCAGAAATTTTCACTTTGGGTACTTTCCGATGTTATTGGTCATCTTCAAGGGAATAATTAGATGTTAATTTTTTCTTAAAAAGCCAGTGAAACATTTTTAATATCTGCATATTTTGTAGTTTTTCTATAAACGTTTGATACGTTAAAACTTGAAATTGAAATCGTTCTGCACACTCAGAATCATGTTAAACAGGCAATTAAAAGATAGATCTATCTATCTATCTCATGACAGAGTAAATGTTGGAGCTGGTATAGACTATTGTCAATATGATAAAACATTTTAGTTGCTAAAAAAATGTTTCAGCTATTTATTTTATTTACTATAGTTTTATTATCATTATTGTAGGTTTTTTATTTCTATTTTTATAAATTCTTGCTTTTTTGTAAAGAATTATGAAAAAGTATTTTCGTTGACATATATATATTAATAATATATATATATATATATAGTATTATATATATATAATATATATTAGATAAAATATTGGACAATAGAAGAAAATTTTCCAGTTTTTTAATCTAACATTCTTAGATACATTTATGATAATCGCATAGACAGTATAGTTATTTTTTCAAGTATTCAAATCAGAAATTAAGAAAACTCCAAACATTATCCGATGAAAGTGAACGTCAAATTCTGGAATTACATTTGAAGCCAGGTATATATATATATATATAATATATTATAGTAATATATATATATACGAGGTGCATACCAATAATTTACCCAACCCCTTCGCTCGGGCAGAATATGACACAAGGTCAATTTTTTAAGCGGAGTTTAACAGGTTTGAATTCAGAGTTTTCCTTCTCCTAGACTAGTTGCCTCCCCAAGGCTGAAGAACCTAGTCTGCCCTACTATTTACCCATAGCTGGAGGGAGAATATTTGGATTCATACCTTTCCCAAGGGTATTTGTGCTATGTGAAATGCAATCAGTCCAGGATTTGAACTCGTGTCGCCGTGTCTAATTCCTGCGACGATAACCATTACACCACGGGCACCTCCTCAAGAAGGTGCATACGATAAGTTTCCAGACTTCCAAAAGTCACCAGGAGGCAAGGTCTGGACTATAGAGAGGGTGGCGAACTGTCTTGATGCTCATCTTGGGTGAATAGTCTGTGACAAGGATGGAGTTGTGGACTGGTGTATTGTCCTGGTGGAAATGCCACTGACCTGATTTGAAGTGTGTTGGCCCCTTCTGACGGAATCTCTTCCTGAACTCCCTTAAAACCTCAACATAGTAACCCTAACCGTAACCCTAACCATTTGGTCCATCAACTCTGGTGTTCTGACTTCCTTACCTCTCCCACAGATCTCATCATCCCTCACAGACTCCCTGCCTTCCTTGAATCTTTTATACCCCTCAAAAACTGATGCTCAATTCATGCAAGATGCTCCAAAAGCAGTCTGAAGCATTCCATACATTTCTGTGGCATTTTTTCCAAGTTTATTGCATATCGTTCTTCTAAAGTGTCAGATTGCATTTTTGAAATTCACCAGCTGTGACAATGAGGCTTTAGTAGGGTGTATTCCAATTCCTGCTGTAGGTGTTCATTTGAAGCTGAAATCATAAAAACTGGTCAGTCATCCCATAAGAGGTATAGTAATAGCATACTGAATTTTTAAGAGTCTACGACAATTTTAAATGCCCATACGAAAAAAGTTTGGAAACCTATCGTATGCCCCTCGTATATATAGCAGTAATATCCAGTCAGCGTCCGAATGGGTGTGGATTATTTGCGTATAAAATATATGAGGGATTTCATATGAATCTATGGGAGGGCTCAATGTATGGCTATTGTTATATATTCCTAAAGTGTGAACTCATCTAATGAGACGAAGAGTATAATGATATTCTTTGCCGAAATAAATTTATAATGACAATTTAACCAGGTTTGAATTTTCCTCTAATTACATTATATATTTATGTATAAGTGTGTGTGTGTGCATGTGTATTAGAAGGGGCTCAAATCTAATGACAAAGCCATGATGAAGGCAACCCATCTGGGAGAAGTTAACTCCAAAATCAAAACTAGAGAAGTAAATTCCTGCATCAATCCTCTGCTGACTTGTAAGTATCCTTTGACGGAAAAAAATCTAAGAGAAGATATTCTGAAATAAAATCTGCAGTTTGCATAGTCATCAGTTATCTTGCCATGCTTGTCACTGGGTTGTAGTTTGTCACTACAACCCAACGATATACAAAGGATCTTAAGCATCTTGTATATTTTTTACAATTTGAATTTGTTATAAATCAAGATGTTGTGTTATAATTTTGGTGGTTTTAGACGGCCATCATGAGTCAAGATATCGCAGTCATCATATATATGTGTGTGTATATGTGAGTGTGAATGTATATGTGGGTGTGAGTGTGTTTGTGTGAGTGAGTGTGTGTGTATGTGAGAGTGTGTTTGTGTGAGAGTGAGTGATTATGTAAGTGAATGCGTGAGTATATGCTTGTGAGTGTGAGCGAGTGTGTGTGAAAGTGTGGGTGTTAGTGAGTTTGTGTATTTGTGTGTATATGTGTGAGAGAGTGCGTGTGTGTGTGTGTGAGAGAGTACGTGTGTGTGAATACGTGTGAGTGTGTGTCTGAGTGTGTGTGTGTGTGTCTGTGTTCTTTATAAGTTCTATGCTGAACTTAAAAGCCCTAAGTTGCCGAAATACTGACCCAGTAAAATGTTTCAATTTTTCTTTATCAGATTCCCTTTCTCTGTTTAAAAGGAGTCATAAGAAGGGAATGCACAAAATCCCCAAAGAGCGGAGACAGGCAATATTTTCTGCGGCTGCCATCTATTCTAAAGAAGGAATCAATCGTGCCAAAATAAAATACTTTTTTTTCTCTGCCGTAACTCAATTTGATATGTCCTTTGTATAACTACTGGGTGAGAAAGGTGATAAACTGGGAATTGTGCAAAAGATTGAAGTTTGACCATACTGATATATGATATATGCATAAAACAGAGTCTGTACAAAAAAAATAAGACGCATAAATTAGATTGGAGCAGCACGATCTTCCTTCCCAGTATTGATCAATGCCAAATGGGTCATTTGGGTGAGGGGGTCTGATGTTACAAGACCCGAAACCCCCAATGAACCCAAAGGAAACATCACTGATGACCCATCCCGATGCTTCAACAAAGATGTATGATATAAAAAGGCATTCAGCTGTTCTTGGCAAATAATTAGGAAATTATAGTAAAAACTGGCACAAGGCATTTAATCCTTTGAAATCTCTTCAATCAAATCAAAGATTAATTAGTAGCAAAATAGAAGATTCTTACATGTTCCTATCACTTTTTTGCGCTTAGCGCACCTGTTGTTGTTGTTGTTGTTGTTGTAGAAAATGGAGTCTGAACAGATTTCAAAACATGCATTCAGCTATTTGTGTTTCATTTTGTGCAAACGCCCTTGGAAATGAATGAATGAATCCCTCTCTTCCTCTCTCATTTATGAGTAAATAGTAGGGCAAACTGGGTTCTTTAGCCTTGCTTAAGCAACCAGTCTAGAAGAAGGAAAATTCTGAATTTAAACCGGCACTACTCTGCATGAAAATTGACCTTGTATCACGTCTTGCTCGTAATGGAGGGGTTGGGTAAATACATACCACTTTTTTACTCTCATTTAGAACTGTGCTGTACCAAGCAAAGCTTTGTAAACAGCAATATAAAAGGTTGGTAGAATTAAATCTTATTTCACTCTCATTCAGTTTTGTGCACAGCTTAATAGATGCGTATGTATCCAGATTCAGACTGACCAGTCGGTTTTAAGATTCCGATTTAAAAATTGTATGTTGACACTAACTAACTAATATAACACAAATTCATAAATAAGGGGCTTGTCCCTGTTGCGTAGTGACTAACGTGCTGGAGAATTAATATTTCTTTTTCCTAAAATGTATTATTTTGAAGACGAGTTGCCGCTACTGAGGCTGCGTGGATGTCTCTATCAGCAGTGATATCATTCCTGCGCACATCTGTCATATCAAACTGGCAATTAAATGATCTATCTCTCTATCTATCTATCTATCCCAAATTTTACCTAGCTGTTATACATGTCTTAAAATTCTGTTAAAATCGTTGATAAAACCGCATTAAAATAGAACTTCATTACAAACAATTTCTTCGCGTCTGTTTCAGGAGTTGTACCCAAACATCAGATGCACCATATCCTCCTTTTCTTTGTCTTCTCTGCTAACGTTGTCTTTTCTTATTTGTTTCATTCCATTACGTCTTTGCGTCTTTTCCTTTCTTTTGACAGACATCAGGACTGTCCATATCTTAGAACTGCTGAAATCGGCTAGAATAGAAGACAGAATAGAAAAGAGTTGAGGAGCCTGGCTGCCACTCGGACTTCAGTGAAAGCCTCCAGTTACTACTGGTGGGAAAAGGTCTCATACAATAAAAAATAATAATAACTAAACACGATTAGATGGAGAAGGTGATCTATTGAAAACTATGCTAGAAGTTTAAATTTGACCATACGAACAAATGGTATATGCACAACCCAGAATCCATCCTAGAAAATGAGACACACAAAATTCTCTGAGATTTTGAGATACAGACGAATTACCTAATCTCGGCCAGACGACCAGACCTAGTGATAGTCCACAACAAAAAAGAGAACCTGCCGAATAGTCCAACTGACCATTGGGTAAAACTGAAGGAAAGCGAAAAGAGAAATGAGTTGCTAGATCTTGCAAGAGAACTGAAAAAAACTATGGAATATGAAAGTGACGGTGATACCAATTGTAATTAGAGCGCTCGATACAGACACCAAAGAATTGGTACAGGGACTCGATGACTTGGAAATAAGAGGGCGAGTAGAGACCATCCAAGCTACAGCATTATTAAGATTGACCTGAATACTGAGAAAAGTCCCGGAGACTTGAGGAGACTTGCTGTCATTCAAACTCCAGTGAGAAACTATCAGCTAACGCTGGCGTGGAAAACTCTCAAAAGAGTAAAATAATAATAATAATAATTATTTTTATTATTATTATTCCCCAAATGCTTTCTCATCAAATGAGAAAACTGGACATAAAACTTACATTAAAAAACAAACTTATCAAAGGCATGAGTATTTTGTTGATTGGTCTTGTCATTTTTTGTTCGTACTTGTTTCTTCGTACGTGCATGATTGCATGCGTGCGTGCGTGAGTATGTATATGTGTGAGTGCGTGTTTAAATATCCTTGTGTTGTTTTTTTCCTGCAATATGTAGGAAGAATACTACATAATCCATGTGACAGAAGCAGAGGTAAAAAGAACGCCTAGGTCAAGTGTAGTCACAATAAAATACTCATGGAAAATGTTTGATATAAATATAGACAAACGTGAAACTCAAATGACAGATTTGAGTGTCATGATCGACAGGTGTTCCCTTGATAGCCAATACGATCGTCTTCCTGCGAATGTTGGCTGTTCTAATATAAGTTATGCAGACAATGATTACTGCTACAATACATCTGATTTTCTATCAAATGATACCTTTATAGGGCAGAAAAGAATGGAGAAGAAAATATAACAAGCATGTAACCCCTATTATTAAAAACAAAAACATACAAAGATTTTTTGGAAATTTGGGAGAAATCCGCTAAGTTTTATACAAGCCAATTACTTGCAGATAAAGCAAGAATCATTCTTAAAAAGATAGTTCTTTGACTTAAAAAATTAGATATGTGACACTGTAAGTCGTTAAGAAAATGCTCAACAAGAGTTGCCCGAAAAGGCTAAAGTAAACAATATTGAAAGAAATAGGATAATGGAACCCAGCACAACAACCACAACAACAATTTTTATCACAAGTGGAAAGAAATATTATAGAAATGATTAAGACAATTTTGACCGAAAAGAAATAAGTATTACTTCGGAATCAAGACTGGAATAAAGTCAAATAAAGGAGAGAAAATTATCCGACTGAACAATATCACTGAACTGAACGACCAAATTTATGTATGAGCTGCTAAGATAGTGACAAAATTGGCATCCCATAAGGAACTCAAATCAAAAAAGAGAAAAAGAACAAATAAAAAAACTACGAAGACATGTAAAAGAAAGAAAAACTCACAAGGATACAATAGAATGAAACAAATGATCAAAGACATCAGCAGCAGAGAAGACAGACAATATACTTGAAAGAAAGAAATATTGGTGCAAGAAAGGAGATTCAAAAAATATCTGAACAGGATCCAGTAATACAAACAAAACAGGATATTTCAAAATGTCGAAAGAAAATCCTAAAAGTAACTCGGTGGAGAATTCACGAAGAAAACTGAGCAACTGGTTGATAAAACAAAATATTTCTGGACCAAATTAGTCGATAACTAGAAGAAAAAAACACATTAAAAAAGGTCGAGTGGTTAAATTAGATAAAAATGAATTATAAAGAACTGAAGAAGATTGAAATACATCTGGATTTACAAAATAAAACACTCATGAAAATAGCAAAGTGGAAGGCACAGGACCACGATGCGATAGATGGATTGTGGTTTTAAAAAATTCACGTCTATCCACAACAGATTAGCTCAGCTTCAACATAAATGGCCACGAAAGACCAAAATATTCGAATGGATCACAAAAGGGAAAACTATCCAAAATTAGAAATATCTCTAAAAAAGAAGAACTGGCTCAAGCAACTTCCGACCAATAACGTGTTTGCCTATGCATGAATAATAGAAGAAATCTATTAATCACTTGAAGGCTTAAGAACATAAAGAAAAAAGAAAAAACAACCCCCCCCCAAAAAAAACTCGAGGAACAAATGATCTATTAGATAAGTCATTACACCCTAAAAGAGATAAAACAAATAAAAAATGTAGACATGGCATGGATAGACTTGAAAGAGCATATAACATAATCCCACAAACAATGAACCATAATAGAATGTCTAAAAATGTTTAAGATATCAGAGCAAGTCTACTGGAAGGCAGACGTAACAGCTGCAGGTCGGACCCTATCAGAAGTTTAAATACAAATAGGCATCTTCCAGCAGGACTTATCGCCATTTGTAAAAGCAATGATGACACTGAATAAAGAAAATATAGATTTACGATGTCGCAAAAAAAGATGAACTATTTAATATGGATAAGAACTAAAACATAGGCATAATAAAACATCGGCATAAAATAACGGCATCATGAAACCAGAAATTGCTGACGATGCTCCGAGGAATGACATTAAGAATAATATTATTATAACTTTTTGGTTTTGCCTGTTTCTTATGGCATTGTTGTGTGCTTTTATCAATACAGACTCAGTTTCTTTTTTCAAATTTCTCTTCATTGATATGGGGAGATCATCACATGTACAGTATCCGTAGTTTGTCACTTGGAGTATCTATGCAGTTGTTTTCCTCCCTTACCTCCAGTTTTTCTAGATTTGCCTGTTGGTCCAAAGGTTTTTTGTTGTTATTGTTGTCTTTGTTATATTTTGTACATTCTTCGAGTCCGTAAATAGTTGCATCTACGTAATTGTCAATGTTGACGAGATCTCTTCTCCCTTCTTTTCTTGTCTCAACACACAATAAACGCCATAAGAAATTATTTTGTCCAAGCAAAAAAATTATAATACTGAGAAGAGAGAGAGAGAGAGAGAGAGAGAGAGAGAGAGAGAGAGAGAGAGAGAGAGAGAGAGAGAGCAGTTAATTAGATAATAATCAAATTCAGCAAACTGGCACAAAAGGAATACGAGACCATGCACGACTGTGCGGGAAAGCTAATCAATTATGAATTGTACAAGAGATTGAAATTTCACCAAATAGATAAATGGGATATTGCACAAACCAGAAATTGTCCTAGAAAAAGAAGCATATAAAATTCTATTGGGTTCTCAATTTCAAACGGACAAACAACTTCCGAACAGAAGACCAGATCTACTGTTAATTAACAAGAAGACCAAATCTAGAGTTAATTAACAAGAAGACAAGATCTAGAGTTAATTAACAAGAAGACAAGATCTAGAGTTAATTAACTAGAAAACCAGATCTAGAGTTAATTAACAAGAAGACCAAATCTAGAGTTAATTAACTAGAAAACCAGATCTAGAGTTAATTAACAAGAAGACCAGATCTAGAGTTAATTAACAAGAAGACCAGATCTAGAGTTAATTAACAAGAAGACCAAATCTAGAGTTAATTAACTAGAAAACCAGATCTAGAGTTAATTAACAAGAAGACCAGATCTAGAGTTAATTAACAAGAAGACCAGATCTAGAGTTAATTAACAAGAAGACAAGATCTAGAGTTAATTAACAAGAAGACAAGATCTAGAGTTAATTAACAAGAAGACCAAATCTAGAGTTAATTAACTAGAAAACCAGATCTAGAGTTAATTAACAAGAAGACCAGATCTAGAGTTAATTAACTAGAAAACCAGATCTAGAGTTAATTAACAAGAAGACCAGATCTAGAGTTAATTAACTAGAAAACCAGATCTAGAGTTAATTAACAAGAAGACCAGATCTAGAGTTAATTAACTAGAAAACCAGATCTAGAGTTAATTAACAAGAAGACCAGATCTAGAGTTAATTAACTAGAAAACCAGATCTAGAGTTAATTAACAAGAAGACCAGATCTAGAGTTAATTAACTAGAAAACCAGATCTAGAGTTAATTAACAAGAAGACCAGATCTAGAGTTAATTAACTAGAAAACCAGATCTAGAGTTAATTAACAAGAAGACCATATCTAGAGTTAATTAACAAGAAGACCAGATCTAGAGTTAATTAACTAGAAAACCAGATCTAGAGTTAATTAACAAGAAGACCAGATCTAGAGTTAATTAACAAGAAGACCAGATCTAGAGTTAATTAACAAGAAGACCAGATCTAGAGTTAATTAACTAGAAAACCAGATCTAGAGTTAATTAACAAGAAGACCAGATCTAGAGTTAATTAACAAGAAGACCAGATCTAGAGTTAATTAACTAGAAAACCAGATCTAGAGTTAATTAACAAGAAGACCAGATCTAGAGTTAATTAACAAGAAGACCAGATCTAGAGTTAATTAACTAGAAAACCAGATCTAGAGTTAATTAACAAGAAGACCAGATCTAGAGTTAATTAACAAGAAGACCAGATCTAGAGTTAATTAACTAGAAAACCAGATCTAGAGTTAATTAACAAGAAGACCAGATCTAGAGTTAATTAACTAGAAAACCAGATCTAGAGTTAATTAACAAGAAGACCAGATCTAGAGTTAATTAACTAGAAAACCAGATCTAGTGTTAATTGACAAGAAGACAATATCTAGAGTTAATTAACAAGAAGAAAATAAATTCTCATCTCATAGATTTTGCTCTTCCATCAGACTATAAAGTGGAATTAAAGTGAAATTAAAAAAGCAAAAAACTCGACACATTCTTGGACGTTGACAGAGGGCTGAAAAAAAGAGTAACATAACTATGACAGTGATACCAATCGTAGTTGGAGCCCATGGAAAAGTCTCCAAGAACCTGGATAAGAGACTGAGTGAATTGGAGATCAGAAGAAAAATCGAGACCATCCAGACCACAGCACTGTTAAAATTAGTTAGAATACTTCGAAGAGTTTGAGAAGATTTGTTATCACTTAGATTTCAGCGTGTGCGAAAAATATTTTTGTATATCATTTAGTAAATATTGAAGAAAAAATTAGAATGAGAGAAATCTCCACATAAATTGACCCATATAATTGCTTGACATCGCCCTCATTTTGATACATCAGCCATTTTGATACTTAGAAAAAGTAAAAACCAAAATCAAAAGAAAAAGAAAAAAAACTCGTTAGGATATAATAAGGATAATGATAATAATAACGAAGAAGAAGAAGAAGAAGAAGAAGAAGAAGAAGAAGAAGAAATTATATTTGATGGAATTTGACTTTACATCAACTACTCCTAAAATATATAATCAGTTGCTGTAACGTATCAAGGGATCTCACTGCCCGGGACCAAAGACACTTTTAGCGCCTCCATGTCAGAAATATTTTTGTTGAGTATGTCTTAAAATTAGATATAGTGATTATTAATAATAGTAAAGAAAGCATCGAACATAAAACGATATTTTGATTAAAGAGTAAATTTAGGTGTAATTTGCAAACTTCGATGGTTGGCAGAGAAGAAGGAGTTATATATCTAAAAGTTTTCGACGTGTCCTGGATTGGTCTAGTTGTATGAATATTCATACCGTTTCTTACAAGCTGTAGCTGTGTCAGTACTGTTATATGATAAGAACTTGATATAGACTATAGAATTATGCGACGTGCTGTTTTGATCAAATACTGAAAGACACAGCTGTACGGCCACTTACCTCTTATCTCACAAACTATTCAAGTAAGACGAGCAAGACATGCTGGTGAAGTAAGGAAAAACTCATAAGCGACGTTCTTCTATGAACCCATGTACATGTCTGAACAGCAAAAACTTATATAAAAGAGTTCTGTGCGGATAGTGGGTGGCGTCTAGAGGACTTACCAAGAACGATGGCCGACAAGGATAGATGGCGAGAGAGAGCCAAGGGAATCCGTGCTGTCAGCACGCCTCGATGATGATGACGACATGTGAAGATAAACAACTGAAAATGCACAAGATAAAACGAGGGAAATATGAATGCAGCGAACGGATACAAGTTTGAGTTTAGGAAGAATTTAGGTAACATATCTTCATTGTTCCGAGAAATGATCTTTTTAAGCATGAGATTTTACTCGAGTCTTTCACATGTAAAACAGATTCGAATACCTGAAAAGTCCATTTTGTTATAAGAATGTCAGTAATTGGAGTTTTGTATTTGGTATTTCGTGTGGTTCCGATCTAAAAATTGAGTTTTCGTAGTCTAATTCCTTTTTGCATGGCAGAAAAAAAAAAAAAAAAAAAAAAAAAAAAAATGAGAGAGTGGTTTACTTTGAGAGTTGATTCTAATTTTTTCTGTGTTGTCTTTTTCGGGGCATGTGTTTTTTTTTTACTCACACGTTCACGTTCACTGGGCTTGTTGTGCCCTTTAAAAATAAATAAATGATATAAATGAAATGGATTGCATCAAATCTAAAAAGAGAACAGAAATTCTAAATGAAATAGCGCTAATTTTGGATCGAAAATCAAACCCATACGGACGTAGTTGTAAACAAAGTACGTGATTTCAAAAACAAAATGTTCCAACCAAGGCAATAAAAGACCAAAACTCCTCATTTGATTGCTAACAAAACCTTCCACAACAGACACCAAAAGACACAGAAGACACATCAGTCAGCAGTAAGCGAATACTTACAATCTACAGACGTATCAATATAGCTGAAAGGTCATCTACAATTCTCTGCCACACACATAAGAACACTAGCAGTCACACATTCACTTGTGGACAGGCCACGCCGAGTAAATAATTCCATAATTTCACAAAAAAAAACCCCCAAAAAAAACGCACCAAATTTTCACCTACAAGATATTGTTTCGACAAAAAATTTCCCATTCTCGCACACGTATAATCTTTAATTTACAGTTTAAAAATTTAATCCATTTTCTTTAAGATAATAATTTTTTGTTTAATTTTGTTGTCAATTCTTATTTGTATTATCGAGACCGTGTTACTCATACACCCTAACCCTAACCCTAACTCATGCGCCCTTTTTCTTCGTTCTTTTCTTTACTTCTTTCTTTCAGTCATTCGGTAAGCGACCAATCTTTGTCTACTTTCTCAATGAATAAGATTGAACAAATCTGACCTCAATATTCCTAACTATTCTACAAATTAATGACAACTCGACGTTGGAACACTGTCCGATAAATTAAACAACTTTCTGACGCACAAAGTGAAAACAAACTTAATTAAACCCCTAGACTTTTTTTTAACACGGCAATAATAAATATATATATATATATAAAAGAAGAACTGGAAGACAACGCCAACTCAAACGTCATCGAAGATTCTCTGACTCGAAATTTGCCTTCATACAACCCAAACAAAGGTTTAATTTGATGCACACACCAACTCACCAAAAAAACAAAAAAACAACAAAAAACAAAAAAAAAAAACAAACAAAGAAAAAAGAAACAATTCAAGGAATGATAAACCACTGTAATGAGTTGATCTAAACAGATACACTCCTTTTAAGTGTGTATTTTCCCAACCACTTCCCCATGTGTAGAATGCTACACGAGGTCTGTTGTTAAGTTTGAATTCAGTTTTCCTTTTCCTAGACTGGTTGCCATAAAGGGTCAAGTCTGTCTTTCAATTTACCCAAGGGTAGGGGTGGGGTAGATAGATTCACACCTTTTTCCCAATGGTATTAGTGCTAGGTGATATACAAACAGCCTCGTTCGGGATTTGAATTCTGGTCACCAATTCTATTTCCAACGATAATAACCGTTTAAATATCCATCCGAGAAATATACGTCAAACAAATAGAACCCAATCCCGACGATGGAATATCTGTAGATAAAGCTCAAATACGATATTTATAATTATTACCAGAAATTCGGCACCGAATCAAGACATTTTCGTCAACGATATCGTTTAGGAAAAATTCACAAGTTTTATATCCGGGATAGAAATCAAGGATGTAAGTTTTTAATAGACAACGACTGAGAAATAAGCGTTTTACAATCGGACCTGGGGCACAAATCAGTATCACCGGCTAATTTCGACTTATTAGTCATCATGGCCACTCAGTCATTCATGGACAATTTGACAGAAATCCCAGTCAGAGGAATTTGTTTACAATACCAAGAAATTGGAATTGGTGCTGCCACAGAACAAACGTATCAAAACCTTGCTTCAAAAATATGTTAGTTATCACTCAGCCTTTTAAACACGCAGACAAAGCATCATGTTTTTGCTTATTTTTATTCTATTCTCTCTCTATATATATATTAAAAATTTCCTTCTCACCAGGCAATCTTTTTTATTCTTACACATTTAGTCACATTTAAGAGCGATAATAATAATAATAATAATAATAATAATAATAATAATAATAATAATAATAATAATTCAACGTAGATGCTTAAAAATATACGGAAATTGCATTTATGAATGTCTATCTACACGATAGTAATGTAACAGCAGCACTGCGTGTGTCGTATTGACTTAACATTGTAAGACATTTGCATGGTTTCATAGTGGAGGTTATGATTATTAATTAACAATAACACGCCAGACGTAAAATGTGCGTCCCTACACACCTGGCCAAAGAGTAACTGCCCTACCCGCCAAGCTTACTCTTTTGACGCTTCTGTTTTGTCCATTATAAAAGAAGAGCTTAGAACTGTGTTGGTTGACGTTTATTTATATTTACCATGAGATATAAACGTGGAGCACGTCGACTTACGTCTGAGGAGGTTAGGTCTGTATGAGCCAATCAAAACTCGAGATGATCGCTATCGACCAATCAGGTCAAGGCCAGACATCTCGAACCACATGACTTGATACTGTATTGATAGAACGAGAAAAGTATTTACACGCTCATGTATACACATTAGCGAAACACACACACACACGCACACAGGTTAATATTCATTTTTATTTTATAGTTTAAAACGGCATTTTCAAAATTTTTGACAATACAAACAATTGTTTGAATTTGTAATGCGTACAAGAAAGATGTATATTCAAATTTTATCTTAAAACAAGAAGCTTAAAGTAAAAATAAAATTAAAATAAATGAATTAAAAATAAGGAAAGATCTTTACGATAGATAGCATGGTCACGTGACTAACCTCTCCCCTCCCCGAACCATAATTAATGATGTAACTTCGTACGAATATTGTTTTTTTCAAAGCCTCAAGGAAGAGGAATATATATATATATACATATATATATATATATATATATATATATATATATATATATATATATATATATATATATATATATATATATATATATGT
>CAUZXS010003829.1:15000-70000 GCA_963585895.1 Sepioteuthis lessoniana | reverse complement strand
GAGAAAGACAGAGAGCAAAAGCAACTCTCTCTCTCTCTCTCTCACACACACACGCACACACACGCACACACTCTCTCTCTCTCTCAATCTATTTATCTATCTATCTATCTCTCTCTCACACACACACACACACACACACACACACACGCACAGAGCCACACATAGATAGATAGATAGATAGATAGATAGATAGATAGGATGAAGGAGAGGTATAAATGAGTGATTAACAATAAAAGAAAAAAAAAAGAGAGACAGAGACAGAAAGAAACATACGCGCACATATAGAGAGAAAAGAAGGAGAAATGAAGAGAGGTGGTGGTGAAGGTGGAGGAAGATATATTTGCAGATTGAAAAAGAGAGCGAGAAATAAACATAGCTCGACGGACTGAAGTAGATATAGAAACATTTAAATATTTGTCTGAAATCGATTCTCGTAAAATCGATAATCAGGTAGAAAAATAGATATTTCAGCTCGCTTAAAAACAGAAAAATAAAATATATAGTCTAAAAAAAAAAGAAAAGTTTTCTAAGACATCCAGTCCAGAAAGATAAAAAGTCAAAAAGCCCCAGTAACCTAAAGCGAAAACATCTTTGTTGTTCAATCCTTTATGTCTATCGTAAATATTAGTCTTCTGCTTAATCTCTTGAAAAGATGGCTGGATGAGCAATGTAGATCCCATTAAAAACTGCTCATTATTTTTGTGATCGTTATATCAATGATTATCTATTTCTTTTTTTTAAAAAAAAATCTGTATTATTTACCATTTGTGCCAAAGGATATTTTATATCAATATTTTTTTAAAAAGTGTTCTCCTTTGCACTTATTAGGGTGGGTTGGAGGAGGTTGGTCCCCTTAAAATCGTATGTCCATGCCAACTGGCCCTCATGATCATTCCTCTGTTCAGGCTTGTCCTTTACTTCAAATAGATTCATGCGCAATTAGTCTTTCAACACCTACATTTAGACGGGCCTAAAGAATCCTCGTCTTTCTTTTTGACTCAGTCATATATATATATATATATATATATATATCCGTGCACACACAGACACAGACACACACACACACACACACACACACATATATATATATATATATATATATATATATATGTGTGTGTGTGTGTGTGTGCGTGTGGTAATTTACAAAGCTCTTTGCTTCGATGTGGCACAAGGCCGAATGAATGGGGCGCCCAATGAGAATCGAACTCACTCGTGTAAGTTTGCTAGTCTAGCATGCTAACCGTTACACCACCAGAGGTGCCCTGTGTGTGTGTGTGTGTGTGTGTGTGTGTGTGTGTGTGTGTGTGTGTGTGAAAGACACATGCTGAATATAGAGAAGAAAAAATCACATCAAACAAAACAACGGATGGACACGGTGAGGTGGGTAAGAAAAGAATCGATTATTTTTCGAACTGATGTATACATATATACTTAGATTACACCGGGCCGCATACGAAACACACACACACACATATATATACACACACACACACACATATACACACGCGGGTGCGCACGCTCCAGCACACACACTTTGGCGTGTACGCACACTTGTACACACAGATGTCTACACACACTGGTCTCGCATACACATGCGCGCTTTATACACACACACACACACACACGCATACACTAATGCACACGTACAGATACACACACTAAAATATTACTCATCTCAGCAGAAACACATTCCACAAAATGCAAATAGCAAGAGACTTTGAACTAATTATGAAATCTTTTATTAAGGGTGTTCGGGATGAGAGAGAGAGAGAGAGAGAGAGAGAGAGGGGGGGTATTGTATTTGGGGTCTATCGATAGTGGACTTTATTCTATTTTATGTGAGAAAAGAATTAAGTATCCCCTTTTTGTCGGGTCGTTGAGATTCGCGCGTTATTTTAAAGAAAAATAGCTTCAATAAAGTTAGCCTATTATGAGACAAGGAATAAGCCTATGAAAATCAGCGTTTTATTTTTTATAAGGCGGAAACACTGTTAGTAAAACGAAAAGAAATGTGTTTGGTGTATATCATTAATGACGTAAGCGATTTTAGCGAAAATCCTTTTTATTTGCTTTACATAATGAATTATAGTATTTTCTTTCTCTTTTTCCCCCCCATTTAACACACACACACACACATATATTTATATATACATACGTGTATGTGTGAGTGCAGTGCGTAACATGGAAGGCATTTTTCTACATCGCCAAGACACGTGTCTCAACGTGGTTTTCTGTAAAATGTATAGACGGTTTCTAATGAGACATATTTAAAGATGGGCACACGTGAATGCTGTTGGTACTTTCGTTTATTTTCTGATAGGAAAATCCATGTTTTTATTCCAAATTTAAGAACTCTTAAAAATTTGACTAATTACTTTTACTAATACTCCTTATAAAGCAACAGTGAAAAATAAAGATTCACTCATGTAAGGGCTTATCTTTTCCCTTATACAGTAGTATAGTATGCAACGTTCGCTCTTTCGTAAACGCAGAATGAGTGAAAGAGCGGTTTTACATCCGGGGTCTGCGCTCCCATAAGCACATATCCCTATTATCAAATAAGAAAAAAGGGGGGAGGAGAACACACACACACACACACACACACACACACACACACACACACACACACACACACACAGGCGCGCGCGCACGCACACACACACACACACACAGACACAGGCGCGCGCGCGCACACACACACACACACACACACACACACACAACACCAAAAAACAAACTTATCCTTATTATTGAATAAGAAAGAAAAAAATACTTGTTAGAAATAAACAAAACAATAAAAAAAAAAGATGGGCCCCGGAATATAGGGGGAAAATATGTTGATCTACTGATAAAGTATTTTATGGGGTCAAATTATTAGTAAGATATTTATATGACTTCGTTCTTGTTTTTAAGTTATTGACTATTTATTATTGACGGCCATGCGTGTTTTCTTGCTTTTTGGTAATACTTAATGGTACTACAATTCTAATTTTTTTTCGTTTCACTCAGAATTGTTAAACAAGGCACATGGCTTTCCTATTTGACTTGATTCAATTTACTCAGTAACTCACACTGTTATCAAACAGCAAAGCCGAATGGTTTTTAAATGAAAAAAAAAAAGCCAATGTTTTAATGAGAGTAACAATACTAACGATCACACAATTAGTCTTTAGTTAATAATACACGTGATAGACTTTTCTTTATTTTTATTTTCATTTTTATTTTTTACGAAGCATTTCTGCGTTTAAATTGAAGGTTAAGAAACGTTGCACAATGGTACAAACCGAATAATCAAAAAAAAAAAAAAAAAAAAAAAAAAAATGAATAGAAAATTAAAAAAGGTTCAGAACATTCTACTCAATGGTGAGTTAAAGCAAAGCAACGTGGAACTAATAATAAATGTAATAATTAAAAGCCAACAGCTATTTTTTAAAATTCTTTATTTCTTTTACAATCATAACTATTGCTATTTGTCGTTTGAATGTTGTATTTGTGTTGCTTTGTCGTTTTGGGTACGCACAACAGCGACAATAAGAAAGCAGTCATGTTGTTTAATGTTCAAAAAGCTTTTTATGAGCGCACACAATACAAAGAACTAACACCTAAGATAAAAATGCTACCATTTTTGGAATAAAATACTTATTTCCCATTCTAATATGTGTGAAAATAGTTTTCCTTTTAAATCTTTTAAAATTTGCATTATTTTAAATGCCTACAAATTATCCCCAAAGAAAAAGGCATTGCTGAAAGCATGTATCTGTATCTTTGCATTTATATAAATAAAATTGCTAATGTGTATACCTCTTGTATATGGTTTTAATTAACGTTTCCATTTTTTTTATCAACACGAAACAAAAACAAAACAAAGCGTAATAATAATAATAATAATAATAATAATAATAATAATAATAATATAAAATTTGCAAATCCACGTTTTAAACAGAATTACCAGCAAGAATCGAAACCATCTTGACAACAACTTAGTTGTAAATAGCAAAGAGAATATATGGAGAAATTAGCTAAAAAATTGTCACTTCAATAAACTTCCACAGATACTTGTGGTGGGAAATCACACGGGTACATATTGTTATTGTTGTGTTATATTGTTTTTGTATGTATGTATGTATGTATGTATATATGTATGTATGTATGTATGTATGCGTGTGTGTGTGTATGTGTGTTTGTTGTTGTTGTTATTGTTATTGTTATTATTATTATTGTTATTATTATTTCTTCATTAATAAAATACTCTTAAAACATTACTACTACTTTTAACACTATCATTCTGAGAAACGCGTTAAAACAATAAAAAAAGAAGAAGGAAGGTTTATACAATGCAATGTGTCGTTTTGTGTACATATACAATATTTTTTGAGTTGTAATTAAAGATATAACGATCTTGAGTTCTTGGGGAGGGCTGAGGTTTTAAGAAATGAAAGGAAAACAAATTATTTTGATTCTCCACTTACCAAGAGGTCGACCTGGGCATCATTCCGAGAATCAATCCCGTCCGAATTTTGGTCAGAAGCGCGATTCGTCAGTGTCGCGTCCATTGCTGATTACAAAAAGAACTCAGGATTTCGTGGTATAAATGCTCGGCACATTATTTTCAACTACGGATGCTCAAATTCACCAGAATAGTCTCTTTCCTCCTCCTCCTCTTCCTCCTCCTCCTCGTCCTCCTCCCATCTCTTACTAGGTTATTTACTCCGCTTTCCCTCTTCCACACTCTCTATTTTATAAAATAGCGTCACAAAAAGAAATGATTTTACACGAATATATCAAAGACAGATTACTGAAGATATATATATATATATATATATATATATATATATATATATATATATATATATATATATATATGTGTGTGTGTGTGTGTGTGTGTGTCTGTTTCTGTGTCTGTATGTTTAAACTTATGTCCATAACTTTTCTATTAATTCCTAACCACTTATAATCACTCTCCTTCTAATTTGTAATACATTTCTATAGTAAAATTCTTTCATTCAATAATAATTCAAATACCCAACTGTAATAATAGTACTTCATGACTATTTGCTTTATTTTTCCTTCCAAATACTATTACGTCCCATGTTCATACATAATTACATGCATATACATTCCATTTTCACACACACACATATATATATACATACACAAATGGATAACACAAAAACACTATTCAATAGAAACTGTAAAAAAAAAAGACTCCAAATGCATGGAACCATTCTTATAATATATATATATATATATATATATATATATATATATATATATATATATATATATATATACCCCACCCTTTACAAAAGCTTTTTTTTAATTTAGGGGCTACAGTACTTAAATGCATCTGACACAGGTGCATAGTTCTACAGCCTCGGCGATTTGTAGTCACGTGATGCTGATCTATGAACTCTATGCATTCAAACCAGTACCAACGGACTGTACGTTCAAATACATTAACTATACGCAATAAACTCTCTCTTTCAATATATATATATATATATATATATATATATATATATATATATATATATATATATATATATATATATATGTTGAAATGATAGATTGTATTGAATCTGATAGAAATATGTGGAAAGTTGGATCACACATCTAAATTTGAGTAAAGTGTTTGATTCATCCAACTTTAAACAGATTTCTATCATATATATATATATATATATATATATATATATATATATATATATATATATATATTATTTAAGATATTGACTCACGGGACACAGTTTGGTAAAGAAACATTTTAAGTTTATTACTGCTATTTACAGTAAAACCATCGTTGAAAAAATTAACGCTCCATAAACCTATCTTCATTTTCCTAATGATTCAGCTCTTCTGTCTAGAAATCCCAACGTGTTTTTTTGTCCTGCTCACTTAGGAAAAACTTATATTAACAAGTCTGCCAAGCATCCATGCCGGATGGTATTGTAATATTAATTTTAACTTCGTCCCAAGAGGCCTCCACCACAGATAGCATATGCACCCTCGTCTAAAAGGTCCGGATTTATTGCTCGGTGTTTGAGGCTCTGAAGGAAAATGCTGATGGAACAAGGGCAATTCTTGTTTTCGTCGCTCGAAAGGCAAGCTTCCTGCAGGGACCTCACGTTAGTCTTTTCATGTGTCAGATTCCAGCACTGTTTATGTGTATGTGGTAGGGGGTCAAATATTATATCATCAATTTAACTACGACCCAGAATCTTGCTTAATTCAAGTACGCAAAACAAATTTTTAACAGTTACAGTTTTATAGTTTTGGCACTCTGACTAACAATGGAACACCTGGTGCCACTGAAAGCCTTAATAACAGATTTAAAGGTTTTCTACAAAACTCTGTATCGTGATTGCTAATATCCTAAATTGTTGTATATGCCCGTATTTTTTAAAAATAATTTTTCTGAAACTGTCCTTTTTGTAGATTATCTGTGTTTCTACGTGAGGAACAACTTGCCTTTTATTAAGCATTGTTTTAAACAACACAAGGCGAGAAGTATGAGGCACTGAGTAAGAATTGAACTTACTACCAATGGTCAGCTGGACTAGTTCGCTAATTATTATACCCTACGAAGTTCCCATGAATATTTAGGACAGGCAGTCTGTTGTTCTTTGTAAAAGTGAAAGCAGAAATTTTGATGATCAGTTATCAAAAGTGGCTTGGAGCTGAGTCCAAGAGACGTAGACTATGATATTGTGATACGTATTATATGAGCTGATGTTGAAAGGTCGAGGAGAAGTACGTATCCAAATTATTCAAACAACTTTAAATCGACAAAATTATCCGCTGAATTTAGCATATTTCAATGAGCTGGAAATCTTCTACCCTTCATATTTTTTTATTTTTTTAATCAAAAAGGAGATATCTCCACACTAAAAGGTGGTTCTATGAAACTAGTAGACAAGTTCACCTACCTCAGAAGCAGCATCTCATCAACTGAAGATGATATTAATATGAGACTAACGAAGGCATGGACTGCTATCGATAGGTTATTAATCAGACCTATCCGATAAATTTTTCAAAGCAGTGGTCGTGTCAATTCTATTATATGGATGTACCACATGGGCGCTGACTAAGCGTGGGGAGAAAAAGCTAGACAGGAATTGCACAAGAATGCAACGAGCTATATTGAACAAATCCTGGAAGCAACATTCCACAAAACAGTGGCTGTACGTCTACCTACCTCACATCTAGAACCATCCAAATAAGACGAACAAGACTTGTGGGACTCTGCTGAAAAAGCAAGGACGAACTCATAAGTGACGTTCTCCTATGGATCCCTTCACACGGATGTGCAAGTGTTGGATGACCAACTAGAACTTATCTACAACCGCTCTGTTCGGACACAGGATGTAGTCTAGAAGACCTGCCTGAAGCTATAGATGATAGAAACGAATGGTGAGTGAGAGTTGGGGAAATCCATGCTAGAAACACGACATAATGATGATGATGATGATGATGATGATGATTATCTATTTATTAACATTTATTATTTCAGTCAAAGCAAGCACCCCCTACATATCTACCTAGGTGATATGTTTGATATATATGTATATATATATAGTATCACCAATAAACAATTACATAGCTGAAATGTTTTTGAAAAAATTAATTTCTTTCATCCAAAAATACTAGGATTTTACTATTTCTTATAGAACATTATACATTCAAAACAGATATCATTAAGCATTATTTAAGACCAAACACTACAGTACTGCAATACGATAACCAAAAATATAAATACACTCCTGTTCAAGGATAAATACACTTTTTATACATATATATATATATAGAGAGAGAGGGGCAATTTTACTTTTGGTTACATAAGTGATGCAATTTCATTTTTGATTTCATCGTTTTAGTGCTGTAATAGTAAATTAAAGAAGGCGACCTTAGTGGAGAGCGACCCGAAGGCTCCCTTTTCAATAACTACTACACTGAGATGTAGGGGAGGGCGCTACTCCTTTCCCTGGATTGTTCCACTTTACCCTTGATCCTTATCTTATAATGCTGAGTGCTAAGCGAGGCGGCATCAATACCATTTTTTGAATCTTTGGAATGACTCGACCTGGGAATGAACCCCGGTCTCCCGGACGAACAGACTACACATTAGGCCAATGGACCAAAACCTAATAATATCCATTTTGATTGTTGAATATTCATTTAGAAAACATAAATTTTTGTTATCTTTGGTTTAGAAGAAAATGAATTTTTTACTGAACATTGTTGGAAGTATTACGTACTTCTAGACGATAACATATACGAGTATGTAAAAGTTGGGAAAAACGATTATATCGAATTATATATAAACATGTTATGAGAAAGACTATTAAATGATTCATAGGATTGTATGTAGAAGTTTTACAAGAATATTAGCGATGAGAGAAAGGAAATTCTAAGTGGATTAAAATAGAGTGATACAAGGACACACACATACCCACACCCGGATTGAGAGAGAGAGAGAGAGAGAGAGAGAGAGAGAAACAGAATATTCTAGTCTATTAAATCTCATTGTAATTCACTCAATGTATTTTTGTTCGACCCGTTATCACAAATCTAGCTCGATACACCTTTCATTAATAGAATTATTTTATTCCTTGTGAATTTTTAACACCAGCTCTTACACATGGTTTTTAATGGAGTGACAGCAAGTCTCTCTAAATCTCTAGGGCTCTTCTAAGTATCCTAGCTGATTTTAATAGTGTTGTGCACTGGATAGTCTAGATTTTTCCTCTGGTTTCCGATTACTCCAGTCTCCTTTTCAAGTTTTTGGGTGCGCCAACCCTGATTGGTATCACTGTCACCTTCATGTACTATAACTTCTTGAATTCTCTGACAAGATCCAAGTATTTGTCTTTTTATTTTCTTTTATTTTCTCTCTGTTTTCTGCTGGCACTGTAAAATCCACTTGGTGACAAGTTCTTTTTTTCCGGTCGGGATTGGGTGATCCGTTTGTATGTCAAAATCCCAGAGAATTTGATGCATCTCATTTTCTAAGATGGATTCTGGTTTGCGTATCTACCCTTTGTTATTATGGTCGATTTTTAATATCTTGCACAATTTATAGTCGTGCCTAATTTTGTATTCTTTTGAGCCAGTTTGCTGCATTCGCTTATTATGTGATTAAACGTTTCCTCTGGCACCACATAACCTATCCTTGTTATTCAGTTACGTATTATCAATTTTCACTTTGATATAATTGGTTCTAATGGCTTTATTTACAGCCGCTATTAAAAGAGACTCAGTTTCTCTTTGGAGATTTCCCTTGCGAAGACATATCCTGGTAATACAGTGTGCACCCTCCCCTGTTTGTGGCTTGCAGTATCCATACAGTTGTTTCTCCTGCAAATTTTTGGTTTCTAGATTTTGGCGTTTTACTGTTTGTCTTTATGTTGCTGTTAATGGCTGTTGTAATTAGTCTTTCTTTGTCTTTTTTGTGAATTCCACGTGTTGAATTTTTGCCATCTCAATCCCTCTTTTCTTAACTTGTAAAGTCTGTGTAAGTCATCTCTTAGTTTTGTACATGGTCATCTATTTATCCTTTGGTCTGTTTATTTGATTTCTTCCTTTGTTCATTTTAAGAATGGTCCCGAGTATCCAACAAGGAGGACTGTCCAGGTGTTTATTGTTTTGATAAAATTTCGGCTGCAGAGTTTAATTTTGACAAGTTTTCTTATTTTTCAGAGGTACTCCATTCTTTTTTCCCAGTTTGTTTGATAGTGTCCGCTTCCAACATTTCAAAGTTCTTGTGTTATCATTATTACTATTGTTGTTGTTTTTGTTGTTGTTTTTATAACAGGTACGTGATGCATTCAATAGGTTTCCAGACTATTTTTGTACAGGCATCTAAAATTGTCGTAGACTCTTGAAAATTCCGTATATTATTGCTATACATCTTATGAGATGACTGACTAGTTTTTATGATTCCAGGTTCAAATGAACAGCTACAGAAGCAATTGGAATGCACCCTACTAAAGTCTGATTGTCACGGCTGGTGAATTTCAAAAATGCAATCTGGACGTGAGGACACTTTAGAAGAACGATATGCAATAAAATTGTGTTTTAAACTTGGAAAAAAATGCCACAGAAACGTATGGAATACTTCAGACTGCTTTTGGAGCATCTTGCATGAATCGAGCATCAGCTTTTGAGAGGCGTAAGAGATTCAAGGAAGGCAGGGAGTCTGTGAGAGATGATGAGAGGTGTGGGAGGAGTAAGGAAGTCAGAACACTAGAGTTGATTAGCCAAAGGGTTAGGGTTAGGGTTACTATGTTGAGGTTTTAAGGGAGTTGAGGAAGAGATTTCTAGGAAAGAGGCCAGCACTCTTCAAATTGGGTCAGTGGCATATCCACCAGGACAATACACCAGTCCACAACTCCATCCTTGTCACAGACTGTTTGACCAAGATGAGCATCAAGACAGTTCCTCAGCCTCCCTATAGTCCAGACCTTGCTCCCTGTGACTTTTGGTTATTCCCTAAACTTAGAGGCTGTCGTTATGAGACAATTGAGGAGATGAAAGAGGCGGTGATGAAGGTTATTGACACGCTCACACAAGAGGACTTCCATGGGGCCTTCCAGAAGTTGTTGGAACGGTACAACAAGTGCATTGCAGCTGGAGGAGATTACTTCGAAGGGGACTAGAATTTTATGTGTGTACTATCAATAAAAGCGCCCATACGAAAAAAATCTGGAAACCTATTTAATGATCCTCGTAATTTTCTCCTAAGTCCGAGTGAAAGCAAGTTTCCTCAACTGTTTGGGAATCTTCTAAGTATTGTCAGCGATCTCAGCAATGCTTTGGTTTAGGTAGTCTCTAGTTTGACCAGTCTCTTTTCTTCTTTTTAATTACAATTATGACTAATCTTATAATCTGGATTAGGTGATCCATTTTTATCTCAAAATCGTAGAGAATTTGTCTTATTTTTCAAGACATTCAGACTTGTCCTTATACTATGTGTCTTTGAAGTAAAATTTAGTCGTTTTACAATTCCCAATGGATCCCTTTCCCACCCAGTCATACCTATTCTTGAATTCCTTCAGCGCATTTGTTTGCAGACAGTAAAGTGGTTACAAGTTTTGCTATTTAGCACTAATTATTCCTTGCAACATTGCTCATTCAATGTACGCAGTTAAATGGTCCCTGGGAGTGATGGCAATGAAGTGGGTACTCTGCGTTCCCCAAAGCTCCAGCATTACAGGAGCCTCACCATCAGATGGTTTAATTTCATATCCAAGATACCCGCTGATATGGGTGGTCTTACCACTCTGCAGAGATGCAGTATTTTACAGCCCCAGCCGACTGGGTTGTTGTTTTTATGTTAACATTGCTTTTACAGTCTACTGTAATTATTATTTTTTGCCCATTTTAACGTATTTCTCTAGTTCTTGTATTGTTGAATCTACGCAGTACTCAATCAGGTGAGTCCTCTTCCTTCTTTTATATACGTATACCAATCTATGTTATCTTCTTTGTTGAAGACCTTTTGCATAGTCATCAATTTTCTTGTCCTTTAGTCTATTTATCTAAGTTCTTCCACCATCCACTTTAAGAATGGTTCAGAGAATCTTACAAACAGGACTTGGTTGCTGTTTATTCCTTTGATGAGATTTCTCCTGTAGAGTTTGCTTTTGTGAAGTTTCTTGTTTTCGAGTGTTTATTTTTTCTTATTTTTTCTTTCATTTTTTAAAATTTATTTTGTCTACTTCTAATATTTCCAAGTATTCACAATATTCCTTTTTCCTCAGCGTTCTGATTCTTTCCTGATTTGGCAGTTCTTTTCCGTCCATTGTTTCTCTTTTCCCACTTTTTATAATGAACATGACACATTTTTCAATATCTAATTCCATTCCAATATCCTGGCTGTATATTCTTATCAGAGTCTCCATTTTTTTTCATTTTTGGTAAATATCTTTATATCATCCATGTACATAAGGCAGTTAATCTTTTCTTGTGATTTTGAAAATTTGTAGCTCCCTGTGCACTTTCTAAAAATATAATAGAGTTGTATCTTTGGTAAAAAAAAAAAATTTAAAAAAAAATGCAGTAGCAAGAGTAAATCTTTCTGGAAGATGCCTCTTTGAATTTTCACTTCTGATAGGATTTCTCCCCCTGCTGCTAATTCCACTTTTCAGTTTTTCATGGCTTTCATAATGAACTCGCGGATATTTTGTTAATTTTCAGACATTCTATTATCCAAGTTTGCGAACCATATCATCGGCCTTTTTGTTTTCAATCAATGCCATAGCACCATTTTTCCGCGTCGTTTTGACTTCCTTGAGGATGTATAGTGGGTCAACTGTTCCTCTTGTTCTCCGGCGGTATCCTTTCTGTTTTCTCGGAAACACTTCACGGCATACAAACAGTCCATAGTAGCAGGAAATTGTTCTTTTTGGGGATCCTTCAGAATTAGGGTTGCCTTCCCTTTCGTTATCATTACTTAGTCCTTGTGAGTTTTTCACCTCAACGTTAGGTGATGGTCTTTCACTAAAGTTTGAATGACAGCAAGGCTCCTCAAGTCTCCAGGACTCTTCCCAGTATTCTGTCCGTTTTCAATAATGTAGTAGTTTGGATGGTCTCCATTCGTCCCGTTATTTCCAAGTCATTCAGTCCTTTTAATAATCCTTTGGTAACTGCACCAAAAGCACCAATCACAATTGGTATAATTTTTACTTTCATGTTCCGCAGTTTCTTCAATTCCCTAGCAAGGTCATGGTATTTGTCCTTCTTTTCATTTTTTTCCAACTTTACTCGGTGGTCAGCTGGGACAGCAAAGTCGACAATTTTGCAAGTTCTCTTTTTTTGTTGATTATAATAAGGTCTGGTCGTGTGGCTGAGATTAGGTGATCCTTTTATATGTTGAAATCCCATAGGAATTTATGTCTCATTCTCCAGGAGAGCTGCAGGGTTGTGCATAAACCATTTGTTCGTATGTTCAAACTGAAATTTCTTGCACAACTCCCAGTGGGTTACTTTGCCCACACAGTCGTGTCTAGTCTTATACCCATTCTGTGCAAATTTGCTGCATTCGCGTATTATGTAATTGATGGTTTCGTTTCTGTCACCACATTAACCTACATTTGCTATTTTGTTGCATCTTATCTATTCTAGCTTTGATATGATTGGTTCTTGTGGCATTATTATTATTATTATTATTATCTTCTAGTGTTTTGTTTTTTGTACAATCCCTTGCCGAGTAATTTACCCGATATCAATGGTAATGGAAGGTAAAGAATATATGTATTAAATTTGCAAAAATTTTCAAATCAAGTGATATTCAACATGTACATTTTTTGTATTTTTTTCATGAGACTCCCTGGTGCAGACTTGCAGTTTCACATCGGGCATTTAAAAAATCTCTTTTAAACAGGATTTTTTCAAAAATGTGGCTGTCACACATACACACACGTGTGTGCGTATAAAAATTTAATTCCCATAATTTCGAGTTGTCGAGCAGCCTATTATACGTGAAACTCGGAGTCATGGGCAGTATTTGACATTGTGAACACTTTTGGCTTTAAATTAGCTCTACTTAGTAAAAGTATCAATTATTTAAAAACAAAATTTTTGTATGTTTTGTGCAATTACTTGCCTAAAACATTTTCGGGAATGTAATCATTAGTTTGACTGTTTTTAAAACTATGAACCCCGACTATGATAAAGAAAGTCGGGGGAATTTTGTAAAGATATTTTAATATTAAAATTCTCCTTGAAGACCAAATGAAAGAAGTTATGCATTAGGGTCTTTTTTTAATTCAAACGAGTGACTTGATTTTACATTCTGAATTGAAATTGGTCATTTATTCTGATTGTTTTTTTAAAAACCTTATTTAATAGAAATCATTGATTTGCGATATGCAATTCAATAGATAGAATATTGTTGAAAATCCGAGAATTGAACGTATTGGATTAACTAACAAATATCCACTCATTAAACGATATTGTTGGGTTGGTTGGTTGTTTGGGTTTTATGTCATATCAACCTTTGTAGGTTATTTAATGCCAAATCCATTTTTATACAAATAATCAGTTCTATTTTTTAAAAAAATCAGTTTAGTATGAGTACACAGTGTAACATTTTTATTTTAAGCTATTCAATTTAGTCAAACAGTTTTAATTCAAACAATTCAGTTTAGTATAAGTATAGTTTTTGTCCACACAGTTAAATGTCAAAACAGTTCTATTTCAAATAATTCAGTTTTGCATAAGCACGCAATTTAGTTCTATTTGACGCATAGATAGAACCCTATCAGGTTCTACCACTCCGGGCCAGAGTGGACCAGGGAGCGATGATAATGAAGGGGTACTCTGCATTTCCCAAAGTTCCTGTATTACTGGAACCTCACGATCAGATTGTTTAGAGTCCTATCCTGGATACTCGTCTAACTCTTCTGCAGAGATGCTGTTAGTGGAAACTACAACTCCAGCCGACTGAGCAATTCATGGACACTACAATGAACGCAACAATGCATTTCATTCCACTCTATTGACGGGTGAAGAGACCTGTAAAAGAAATGGAATAGAGAAGACAACAAATGTACCGTTACTCATCAAATAGACGGTTGTAACATTACAAAGCACAAATAGAAGTTTACAACACTACGGTGTTCAAACGAAAGGTTTTACTGGAACGGTCTCAATAGAAATTTGTGCTACTACAAGGCATAGATATTTGCACTCCCACCTGGCGAACGGGTTTATGCGTGTAGCATGTAGTGTCAGTCGGAACTTATTGAAAACTCGGCGTGAGAAAAAGTGACGCACACACAAAACCCTATGTTGGTTCGCTCATATAAAAGTTTATTAGCTACTAAAAGTAGTCGTCGAGATGAGAGAAGGCAGACACAGACCTTGAATTATCTTTCTGGTTTTCTGTTGTAGTTCTAACTTGTTTGTTCGCTGGCTTCATCTTCACAGCTTCGTATCTGGTGTGAGACTCAAGGCTCACCCCCAAAGACACAAAAAATGGCACTGGATGCCTCTTTGCTTAACACTCAGCATTATAAAGTATGAATCAAGGGTAAATGGAGCAATCCAGGGAAAGGAGTTGCGCCTTCCCCTATAACTCGGTATAGTAGCTTATGAAAAGGGAGCCTTCTGGTTGCCCTCGACCACAGTCGCCAACTTTACTGTCTTATATATATATATATATATATATATATATATATAATATTCGTCAATTGGTATCGATAACAAACCTTAACTAACTATAGAGTCAGTCACAATTTAGGGATGAACTGATGACAGAAAAATGAGGTTCTTGTGTCCCACAGATTCTCCATACAACACAATAAATAAATAAATAAATAAGTATAAACACTAGAAAACATATTAGAGTAAATCGATTAAATTCCAAAAATTCGTCGTAGGAAATGAAATCAGCGACCCGAGTTCAAACCTTGAGATGATTTGCGATTCATTTGGCGCTATAGGTAAAGAGAAAATTAGACTGGGTTCTTTAGCCTTGGTAAGGCAACAAGTTTGGGAGAAGGAAACCTCTGAATTCAAACCAGCTTTTCTCTACTTAAAAATTGATCTCGTGTCCTGGTCGAGGCGGAAGGCCAGGGTAAATACATTCTTTTGAATGATTTTAAGAAATGTTAGTTAAATAGTAAAGTCTCTGAAATTAGTAGACCAATTCATATACTTCGGTAACAATCGCTTATCTAGTCAAAGCGTTTCAGCATATATATAGGTAAAGCATAGATTGCTAGTGATCATAGAGAAATTTGACCTCTCAGATGAAAAAAATTCTTCCAAACTAGAGCCGTATCAGTACTACTGTATGTCAACACTACTTGGATTCTAATGAAATGCTCGGAGAAAAAGCTAGATGGAAACTACACAAGGATTCTGAGTGTTGTTTCGAACAAATCCAGGAATCAGAACCCCACAAAACAGCAGCCGTACAGCCATTTGCTACCAATATCTCAAACTATGCTGGCACAATTGATGAAATAAAGACGAATTCATAAGCAAGGTTTTTCTGTGGATTGGATTCCTTCACATGGACACTTAAGTGTTGACTAACCAGAGAAAATCAGATCTGACACTGAAGACCGTCTAGAGGACTTACCAAGAACGATGGTGGATAGGGATGGATGACAAGAGAGAGTCAAATGAATTCATGCTATAAGTACGCTTTGATAATGATGATGACGATGATTCCTCTTGCCACTGCAGCTTTGGTTTAGGGAAGTATTTTAGTGCTTCATTTTGCTAGGAACGTCATCAGTTGCTGTTTAAAATTCATTTTTCGTCCAATATTACAATGGGATCGCGAAATGAAACTTTGTGCACAGCAGACTTTGTAAGGGAGTCATTTTTTAAATTTTCGTTCATATTTTTCGGTTCAGATGTCGAATAGCTGTTGAAGAATTAACAGTTTATTCAAAACCTTTTTAAAAAAGTCACGGCATCCATTAATCTCAAGAGGTTGTTTGTTAGCGCCCAAATCTTGGCACAGACCGGGCAAAATCATTAGAAAGATCAGACGTTGCCCATACTGCAGGTCTCCACTATTGACGACGCCGATGTTTTTTTAAGGGAACCGCAAAGTGCTCAACAACTTTGCATTAATCTACCTTGTTAGTGGAGCTTAGAATATGCTGACAGTATTCCTCCCAACTCAAGGGTGGGGTAAGACTTCTCTCACAAAAGAAATGTTTTGAGTACATCACTAAAGTGAATCTGATGGCGCAACTGGAGATCTTGGGTGTGTAGAATGTATTGAGCTTTGATTTCGATGGTAGAAGTAACGACAGACAGACTGCCCACAAAGCCATTCACGTTTATTTCAAGATATAACACATTTCTTTCTCACTCGAAGTCGGTCCCAAAAGGAAGGCGTGGTGTGGCCTTTCCCAGCCAGGAAAGAAGACAACTTTTCATTAATATGTTTCCTCACCCACAAATAGGGTGATGGTTTCACTTAAATCCCAACAATTCGACTTTACCCTGTAGAATTTCAGTCTTCCAGTTTTCCCAGGTTTTGCTTTGGCAGTTACGACATTTGACCTCTCACCTGTAAATAATGCCTCCTTCAATGTTTGATACATCCGCAGAGACGAGGTTAGAAAGACATACAATGAGTCAGACATTTTGCTATCAACGAGAACGGAGTTGAAAATCAAGATACAACGAAACGTGAAACAAAATATGTATAATTATTATTATTATTATTATTTTGTTGCAGAGTTTTACAAAGGAAGGGTAAAAAATCGATTGTCGATGACAAAGAACTATTGAGAGAAAAGAGTTATTATCATCTTAAGCCTTGCAAGTGTTTAATAACACTTTTAAGTGGTATCTTTTTACTGGAGTCTTAGTGACACCCAGTCTCTTCAGGTGCTCAGGACTTTTCCAAGTATTCCCTCTCTTTTTCATGCCCTTGGAGACTCTTCACAGCGCACCAACTACAATTATTATTTCCGTCACCTTTGTTTTACAGTTTTTTCAGATCTCTGGCAAGATCTTTTTACTTTCTTTCATTTTTGCTTCATGGTCGGCTGGAACACCAAAATCCATTAGATGATCATATCTGTTTTTCTTGTTTTATCAACACTAGAACACAAGATCTGGGTTTTTGGTTGGAATTGAGTGATCCGTTTGTATCTCAAAACCCCAGATAATTTTATGCATCTCATTTTTGAAGGGCAGATTCTGATTTGTGCATTGATACCATTTGATAGTATGGTCAAATTTTAACATTTTGCACAGTTCCTTGTGGATCACCTTCCCCACCCCTTCGTGCTTAGTCTTTCACTCCTTTTGTGCAAGTTTGCTGTATTCGTTTATAATATTCCATCTCTGTCACCACTTGCTTTAGTGTAGCGTATTATCAAATTTCGCTTTGATATAATTAGTCTTTATAACATTATTTTGTGATGCTATTAAAAGAGATTCAGTTTCTCTTTTGAAATTTCCTTTTTTTAGCAATGCCAAGATCCTCACGTCTACAATATCTTTAGCTTGTCTCTTGAAGTGTTCACACAGTTTCTTTTCTTTCCATTTTTGTTTTCTAGACTTTGTTGTTTTACTGTTTATCTTTTAAGTTATTTCTGTTAATATTATTGTTACTTGTAGCTGAAAGTAGTCTCTCTCTTCTTTTATTGTTCTTTTGATCCTTGTATTGTTTCTGGTCGCTGTAATCAATCTTTTTTTTTTGGCTCATTTTTATGTAGTCTTCGAAATTTCTTATCGATGTATCGATGCTATCTTCAATTCAGCAAAGTCCTCTTCTTCTTTTCTTGACACATACAGTCTGTCCATGTCATCTCTGGGATGTAAGGCCTTATGCATCGTCATGTGTTTTCTTGTTCCCTGGTTCATTTGTTGAAGCTCTTTCCTCGTCTACTTCATGGTCCCGAATATCTTGATTTTTTTCTTGATTCTATTCCTTCCGTCATTTGTCGTTTGCCGCTTTTCATTATTAGCATGGCACATTTTTCTATGCCAAATTCCATGTCTATATCGTCACTCTATATCCTTACTGATTGTATTGGGGTTTCCAATTCTTTTTCATTTTTGGCAAACAGATGTCATCCTTGTACATTTGGTGGTAGATATTTTTCTTGCGATTTATGAAGTTTGTATCAGCCGGTGCATTTCTTAAGTATATGATTCAATGGTATCATCGCTATAATAAAAAGTAATGGTGATAGCGCATCTTCCTGGAAGATTCCTCTTTGGATTTTCACTTCAGCTAAGCTTTTTCCTTTTGCTGTCAATTAAATTCTCCAGTTTTTCATGGTATTTTCAATAAACTTGATGACTTCGTTGAATATCGTGTACATCTTATGACAGTCTATTATACAGCTTTGTTGGACCCTATCGTATGCCTTTTTGTAATCAATCCACGCCACCGCTATCTTTTTCGTCTTGTTTTGCGCTCCTTGAGGATGTGTTGATCTGTGTGTAGTAGATCTCTTGTTCCCCTTGTTCCCTTTCAGCATTCTTTCTGTTCTTCGGTGAACAATCCGAGGTTTATTAGCGAATAGTAAATTTCTTCCCTGATTTGAGTCGTTAATATTTTTCACATCATCAGGGGCTCGTTTGGGGTCTCTAGTTGTTCCTTTCAGGGTAAAGACGGGGCTCTTTTTTGATCACAGTGGTCTTTCCTTAGGTCATTCATTCAGGTATATTGTTTCTTCTAAGCATCTATCCATTTCAATAGCCAGTCTTGTGGATGGAAGGGAATTTTTCAAACCCGTATCCATATATGCCATCATAGCCTGCCATTTTCCAATTTGGTATTTTTTGAGTGTTGCTCTGAGTAAATCAATGAGTATTTTCGCCTTAAGACCTTTTTCAAGTCCATATAACTCTTTTTCCATATTGTATATATATTCGGCTTTTCTGTTATGTTCTCTTCGTTCTCATATTTTGTTCCAAAATTGTTTTGTTTCCACGTCATCCGGTTGTTTGTATATCTTCGTGTATTCTCCCCCAACTCGCTGGTAAATTTTTTTCGATATTTTAGAATGTCCAGTTTTGTCTGTATTGTTTGATCCTGTCTCGATAATTTTTTAGTCTTCCTTCTTTCGCCAGTTCCTTCTGATTTATTTCTTCGATTTGTATTGTTTGTTTTAGTTCTGTTTTTTTTTCTCTTTTTCCTCGCAACATATTCCAGCATTATTATTATTATTATTATTATTATTATTATTATTATTATTATTATTATTATTATTATTACCCTTTGAGAGATTTTCACATCAGTGTTAGCTGATGGTCTTTCACTGAAGTTTGAGTGACAGCAAGTCTCCTCAAGTCTCCAGGATCTTCTCAGTATTCTGGCCGTTCTCAACAATGCCGTGGTCTGGATGATCTCCACTCTTCCTCCAACCTCCAAGTCCTCGTCCCTTATTCCTTGCGAGTTTTTCACCGGAGTGTCTTAGTGTCTGCAAGTCTCCTCAAATCGCCTGGAATCAGCAATCGATTTTTTGCAATGCTGTGGTCTGGATGGTTTTGATTCTTCTGATTTTAATTCCAGGCTGCTGTAATTAGTCTTCCTTAGCTTTTTTTAAATGTCTTCCTCAAGTCCTTGTATTGATGAATCGATGTAGGCGTGTCTTCTTTCCTCTCTTTTCTTGATACATGTTGTCGATGCCATCTCTCGGGTGTAGGGCCTTATCCTCAATTTCTTTGTCCTTTAATTGATTTGTCTTCCTTTTTTTGTTCATTTTAAGAATTCTCCCGAGTATCATACAAGGGTGTCTGCTGCAGAGCTTGGTTTCCGCGACTTTTTCTGGAAGTACTATTATCATCATTATTATTATCATACTTAGTGCGGTTTTTTTCACACCAGCATTAGCTGATAGTCTTTTACTGCAGTGTGAGTGACGGCAAGTCTCCTCAGGTCTCTCGGACTTTTCTCAGTTTTCTGGCCGATCTTAACAATGCTGTAGTCTGGATGGTCTCGAATCGTCCTCCGATTTCTAATTTTTCCAGTTCCCTTTCCAAACTTTTGGGGACCATTCTAAGTGCACTAATTGCAGTTGTTATCACCGTCACTCTCGTCTTCCACAGGTTTCTTAGTTCTTTAGCTTTCTTTCATTTTCATTCTGTAGTCTGCTTGGATGGCAAAATCCACTATACGTTCTTTTTTTTTGTTTGTTAAATAGTACTATGTCTGGTTCTTTGGCCGAGATTAGGTGACTGTATCTCAAAATCCCAGAAAATTTTATATGCATCTCAAAGACGGAGTCTGGTTTATGCATACACAATTTGGTGGTATGGTCAAATTCTAATTTCTTGCACAATTCTGCGACTATGTAGCATTGCTAATTGTTTTGTGGAACATAAAGCCGATCAAATTACGGAGTACAACCAGTGGAGCAAAAGAAAAATCTTTTCAAGCAAAACTTAACCGAATATGTCACATATCAGTGAACTCTGAAAGATCGAACTTTTAAAAAATGTGCAGATCCTCCAATGCACAAAAAATCGTTATCATAAATTCTGACGAAATACCACATTTATCTTGTTTATTATGTATAAGTGATTTCAGTTGGTTTTAGATTGTTTGTCGTTTAAACTTATTGTAAAAGAATACCAAATTGAACGTGGCTAAATGCTTGCAAGAGAAAGTATATTCAAACTTTCTAAAAAGTTTCACTTCAGGCTTTACTGATAGTCATTGAATGATATAAAGATTTGTAACATTCAAATAGAATTATTATCTGATCCGTGGGTAGTATGGGATTTTGTCAATGCATGCAGAGTAAAAGCAACGTAAATTGATCATGGATGCGTGAGCGATTAAGTTCGAACTTAGTGATAATTTATATTATGATGATTTGATTCGTGTATGTTTATTAACTCAACACACCAAAAACGGCACAGTGTAGCAATATTTTTATCATTGCAATTGCAATGAAATGATTAAGAGAAAAATAAAGCGATTTTCAACCCAATTTTCAAATATAATAGTTGTGTGGGGTCTTCTTTTGCGTTCACATCGTTCATTATGATTTGTCAAGGGAGATAATTACTAAATACTGATTACAGACGACTTTCCTTTTTTCATTCTTTTTTTTTTACTTGCAATAAATTATAAAGTAAATTTATACTACTCTACCGAAATTTGTTCTTGTGTGTGTGTGTGTGTGTCACAGGATCGCGGTCAAACGAAAAGCCCTCGGCTTATGATCTTATTCATGGATCTGTACTTGATCGGTGGCTCCAATACAGGTCTATCTAAAATTGATTTTCTTAGTCACCGACAGCCATTTGTTCTGCCATTTCTAGAGAAACGGGGTGTGACAGCTTTCGATATGAAGTACAAAAATATTTTCTAACCTTATAAATGATAAGATGGATGAAGACAGATCTGCATGGCCTGCTGTATGTTGGATGTTCAAAAGGATTGTAAATGTTTGAAAAAGATGAAAGAGCAAGAAATATTGTGCTCGCAGAAAATAATCAGATTTTTTTTCAGATGTTTATAATTTTTTGTGTATTTATGTTTCTATTTTTGGACTCACAGAATGTTTGCTTAGATAAATCAAAATTATATCTCCAATCTTTCTTCGAGAGCAGCAATTAGATACGAGATTTGTCCAAAAAGTATTGAAATTGAAGCTCTGTTTACCAAGACAGAAATTAACAACGATTGAAACGTTAATTTTCTTCAAAATTTGGTACCCTTCACGAGATTTGTTAAGTATAGAGAGTGCTAAACTGAGTGAGATAGATTTTGATATGAAGGAAAAAATGTCTTTTGCAGAGAAAGAGATGCTCCTGTTCAAGGTTTGTGTGTGGGGGGGGTGTCATTCTTCCGTTCCCCATCCAGTAGAGTAGCAGTGAACAGTTGATCGTAGGATACGGTGAAAGAAGGTTCATCTGGCTATGTTGAAGCCCCTTGCAGTCTGAGTACAATAGCAGCCGGGTTGGGAGACCAGTAGTAAGCCTGAGCTAGACAGAGGTAGAAAACTGAGCAGCCCCTAAATTTGTCCCCCTCAATATCGTAATAGTTACGGTCTGCTCCACTTTGGCTGAAGAACTGACACATACTGAACCTCCACCCGGATTTTTTTTTGGAAGAGGAAGAGATAAAAATAGAAACGACAATAAGAGTGTATTCACGAATCTTTTTCCCTTTGAAGACCTGAACTATGACTTCTACTATTTCAATCAAAACCAGTGATCGACTACTTTTAAAAAAAGCAAAAGAAAACAGAAACAAAAAAACAAAACAAAACAAAACAAAAAACAAACAAACAAACAACAAACAAACAAACAAACAAACAAAAAAGACCTAAGGAAATTAATTGATTCAGGGTTATTTTGCGCATACATGTTAGGGAATTGCGTTCATTGCACGTTCATATTTACATTTTCGGCGTTCTTGTTTCTTAAGAGTTTATTTATTTTTGCTCATGATTCTATCCAGTGCGAAATTTTTGTAAACAGTTCAGTTCGACTCAGTGTAGTATTACTCTGGATCTGAGAGGAACTGGGAGTAATTGCGGTAAATGGATACTCCACATTTTCCAGAGCTTCATAACTGGAGATTCACAATCAAATGAAGTTCGGTGTCATTCCTCAAACATCCTTTCTTAGGGTTAGGGGAGTCTTACTCCCCACTTCAGAGGATGCAATCAGCGTATTCCCCGTCCCATCGACAGAGTGAGCGTCGGAAGAGGTCAGTCAGTTGGCAAAAACTGGATGAGTTGCGGATCGCAACTGCCTCTGGATGAACATGGTCTGGTTTATGTTTTTTCTAAAGTCACTTATTTGTTGGATGTTGAAATACGACTCTTAAAAACAAATCAGAATGTTTAGTTTTGTTGAAAAATGTTGTTGTACTTTTATATCATATACATATTTCTCCTTGACTATTGTTATATATATATATATATATATATGATTTATTTCATCAATAATTTCCGCCCGGTTAGTTGAGGCTGTAGTAAACGTCGACAGCCTCTCAGCAGGGTAAAGTAAGACCTTTCCTCACCAACAAAGCTACCTGTTTAACGAGGGTAACGACCCGTAATGCTTGGGGATCGGATCTTGGTGGCAGAGCAGTCTGTAACCCGGAAGTCACAGTGGTCACGTGACCTGCAATACTCTAATTTGTTTTTTACTAGGCGAGACATTCAGTCAGAGAAGTCCGATCCGATCTATCGACTGATTGTGTTAAGACCTATAGCACCTGCATGGTTATCCCAAACATATTTTTCAAATTGCTCTTGTGGCAAACAAACACCCAACCTGTTTTATCTTAAAGATGCAAGAAGGCGGTGGCTAAGAGTCAATCACGTTGAGAAAAACGACTCTTTAGTGTCCTGTGTATGACACAAAACTGCATCTGATGGTAAGGCTCCAATTCTGGGGGTTGGTGAATGTGGAGTACCTCTTCATTACCATTATTCTGAGGTCCACTCTGACCCAGAGTCGTAGTACCTGTTAGGGTCTCATCTATGGGTCAAATCGAACTGTTCAATCATTTACAAAGGATTATTATCATTAGTTAATTGAAACCATACAACAGCGTGAAAATTGTTCGTATCAGTTAAAATTATTTGACGAATAGAATCATAATGTTTAAGTGTAATACTTGAAACCATTTAACTCTTTGCAAGCAAATCATAAATTTTAGACGGAATTATTCTTGGGGGATAAGAATATTTGAGACCGCTTCAATGTTTGTAAATAAATCACTAATATTTAATCGAATTATTTGGGTGTGATCAGGGGAGTACCGAGGCAAACTGGTGCGCGAGTCCCGTATTCATAATGACGCCTTCTTAATTTGAAGGAGAAATACAAATGAAATATCCTTAAAGGCGTTGATTAGAACTTGAAAAACAATCAATTCAAAAATTAGCTTAACAAACGTTATCATATTTTAACCTTTCGAGCTTTTGCCGATGCAAAGTTATAGATAATTCTGTCAACGTCTATCTTCTCCGCAGTTTCAGGTTCAATTGAAATGAGAGACAAATTGGATAAGCGATTTTGTCACATACTCGATCTCAAGTAAATTTTAATGAGCTTCAGTTTGAGAAGCCCCTCTCTGTTGTAGCAACAGAAGCTTTGAGCGTCAAAAACAGCCATAGAGCAATTACAATATATGGCACTGTTTCTTGAATTTTCCATCAATAAATCAATCTCAGTCATTCTATAGCCGATGATTTGGTCATCGTGATCATGTGACACTTTGGAAGATGCCGCTAAATAATCACGAAGTCGGAGAATTTCCAAAGGCAGCTTAGATATCTCTAAGTCAGCCCCTTTTTTCGCTACCGAGAGTTTTAAATTTGCGCTCCAACTCACCTTCAGTATCTTCCAGGATTGCTTGTGATGATAATCCAGCAAAAACAGTTTGCAAATGAGGCATGGAGTCAAATTATGCTTCCAGTTCATTTACATGTCGATTATCACATTCATAAAGATTTCTCTTTATTTCCTGCACAAGTATTTGACATATATCATCTTCCTTTTCCCGTGGTAGTTTTCTCTTTCTTCTTATCCACTTTTTAACTAGAATTTCCCTTTACTCGCATCTAGTTTTACTTTGATTAACCGATTCAGACACCAGCCTGTCCCTGTTTCGGTTAAAGGTAATTTTGGTCGCATCCAGGTAGGTTAGACGGATATTCAAACCAATATTAAGTTTCTTTTGGATGTGATTTATTTGTCCCTGAATTTGATCACAGTAAAATAAATGTGACACAAAGGAAAAGTTTTCAATTGAAAGAAAACGATTTGTACATCCCCTCTCGTTTGAAGGTTTTCAAAATGAATTGAGGGCCTGAATCACTCCTTGAAATCCGGTTATCACTGCACGAATAGCTTCGTAACGTGTACTCTAACGGGTGGTTAACAAACGATTCATCATGACCTTCACATGCGAAGATAAAACATCCCACCGGTGATTGGAAGAGGAGAAAAATGTAGAGTCACTCAATCACTCTGAAAAATGTAATGGCACTTACATTCACAGCTGAGGTATGAACACCGCATATATTCTGACTATGATTAGATGATGGTACAAATTTAGCTTTCCTATTTATGTTTCGTAAAAGACGTTAGACACCACCACGACTCCAGCCATACTATCCACATTGTCAAATCCTATCCCTCTACATTTTTGAAACAAACTTTCTCTTTCTCCAGTCGATTCAAAATCATCTTCTTGATATCATAAGTTGTCTTCCCATATCAATGATAAAACCAAGAAATGATTCTCGCGTCTCTAATGATTCTCGCATCTTCAATAATGACCTATCGACAAATGAAACTCATCTGATCAGTAGGTAGATTGGTTGAGTTTTATGAAATATCAACCTTTGTAGGTTATTTAATGCCAAATTTTATTTTTACATATATCAAACCAAAGATTTTAAAACAAATACTTTAAAAATAACATTTTAAGTAAGCAAGAGCTTATCTATTTCACACGATTAAATGGTCTCAAGTTTTGCTATCTAATAACAACTATTGAATTTGACATCAGCTATTTGTTTGCGCACAGTTAAATGGATATACATATAGTTTGTAAATAAATTGTTCGTAGTGTTGGTTTTTTAATGTCAAATCTGGTTTATGCTTATTCATTAAATACATATGGTTTGTAAACATTTTGCAAACAACATTTTAAACAATCCTGAGCTCATTTTTCTTCACAGTTAAATGATTTCAAGTATTTTTATCTAATACAAATCGTTCTATTTACTTTAATCATTTAGTTAAATGGTTGCGAGCACTATTATGTATCAGTAACAATTTAATATCAGCCATTTATTTGCACCCATCTAAATAGATTTACATAATATGTGAGAGATTACTGACTCGGTAATTTCATTTTTACTTTTTAAATGAATGATTTGTAAGTAACATTAAGCAAAGGAGAGATGGAGTTTATCTGCCCACAGTTAAATGGTTTCAAATGTTGTAGTTATCTATTATCCCTGAGCATTGCATTGTTTATTCATTCTTATGGGGGACTTTGTTCTTGATGTTGAGGGGACTGTATGGAATTTACTTGAGAGCAGTTTGAATGCGCTTCCTGGTCTTTCATTTTTCACTTTGGTGTTCATTTGTATTTTTCCAGTTTGGCCAATGGGGGCTTGTCGTTTTTGTTTAAGCGGTTCTAGCTTTTTGGGAGACAAGATTTTTAGTCTACCTTTGACTGGTTTTGGTAGACGGATTAAAGACTTATGTAAGAGCTGTTTTGCTAGAAGAGGTTTTGCATTTTTAGTAGTTTGTGTTAGAGTGGTAGATCCTATGTGTGTTTTTGCTTGGACTACATCATTGGATTTCTCTTGATTCTTTACTTGTTGTTGGGTTTGTGCTTAGAGAAATTTGGCCGAGTGAAGTTTTCTCCCATTTAAGACCCTACAATTTTCCTAGCTTACAGGAAGTATCTCCTTTTCTCTTTGATAGATATCATTGGATCTTGAATAAGCCGGATGGTCTTATCGGTATTTTGGACATTTGATTTCTTTTAAGCAATCTGCCTCAATGTGGTTCGGCTCCTTTTCACCGCACTTTGCTCGTATCAATCGTGGTGTCCATATTTTTGGTATTTGAAGCAACAGTGGGACTGGAACATAATTTTCAACTCTCTCAAGATAATAGCAGATCTTCACCTCCTTGGGAGTTTGGGGCTGGCTAAATGACAGGATGTAAGTGTTGGTCTGGATTCGTTCTTCGCCTTTTCTAATAGAGATTTTTCTAATGTTAGTCACTCTATATTCTGTAGCCAACGCCAATTCCCTACTCGTGATAACTCATTTGGAAATGTTTAGTATTTCGTGTGGATATGCTTTGTATTTGATATTGTGCACAGGGAGTTCAACTTGTGCTGAGATTGTACCAAGGGGGAAACCCATTCGTCTTGGTTGAGACGGGGATACATGACCAGTATACTCGGGCTGAGACTAGGTTTTCAAGCTGTTGCCAATTACAGGCTTTCAACAGTCGTCGAATTTATCTTCTCTTAACGCAGTTGACTCTCAGCCACCGCTTTCTAGCAACTAAAGGATAAGGGCTGGGAATTTACTGCAAATGCAGACTGAAAAATATGGTCGGGATAAAACATATACGTGCTTGGGCTTGATACAACCAACCGATTGATCGGATCGGGCCGGTCCGACCGCCCGTCTAGCCCAGTAAGGGCCAAAAAGGTAAGTTACAAGTGACTTGAACACTCTGTCACCGAGTAGTACTGCCCAACCACCAGGGCCAACAGGCGGCCTCGTTGAGGGTTCTTACCCCTCTGAAAAGGTACAGTCAGTGTTTTTTACAGCCTGAACCGACTGGGCGTATCAGATCAGTATGAGAAATGTTTGACGTGCTGTTTAGTATGATCAGAAAAAATTGGCTTTTCGAATTCAATCCAATATATTTTCCTTCACGCGATTTCCCAAGATATGAATGAATACATTTTGGATTTTCGGTGACAAGAACCGCCGTCATTGAGAAGATGTATATAATTCCCATAAAGATAACTTAATGCAATTTGTTGAACTTATGAGCAAGTATGGTCCTATTCTTGGGAAAACATTACTTGAAAGAAGTAAATCATTTACTTCTTTCAAGTAATGTTTTCCAAGAACAGGATCATACTTGCTCATAAGTTCAACAAGTTGCATTAAGTTATCTTTATGGGAATTATATACATCTTCTTGATGACCTCTTAAAGGCAGATTCTGTTCAGAAACTTCACGACATCAAATAACCGTATTAAAAACTGTCTCCAAATCTGTCTTTCTTTCATAGTTTGTTCTTGTAATTTACTGTCAAAGGTTTTAACTTTATTAAGGGTCATTCCCAACATCTTCCATTCCTTGAAAGCTCTTTGGTGGTCACACGAATTTTCATGTTCAGGTATTTTTGAATTAGGCTTCCAGAACTTTTGAAATCCTGGATTTCTTATTCGACTTGATTTGGGTTGCTCTGTCTTCAGGCAGAGGTGACAGCAAAAAACAATAAAGATATTTTTTTCGTCTTTGGGTACAGCAGCTATGATCTCAAAACAATCTCTCTAGTCTCCATGGTTTTGTAAAACCAGTGTTGTAGCATTACCCTCGGATCATTTTCCCGGTGTCACAGTCGGAGCAAACAATCCATCTTTGTTTTGAAACATTTTAGGTCCCAATGTTTCAAGATCAATAAGTAAATGCCCTGATCAAAATCGTGGCCAAAATGCGATGTCATCGTACACAACAATCTCTGTATTTTCCGCTGTATTTCTTTATTTCCTGTAAATTCACCTCTTCCTTCTTCATATACATACCTGTTCTTCCTGCCTACACTGGAGCTCTCTTCCTTTGGTCGATCATCATTGTCACCTTCAATATCTTTAACAACGTTAATTCCTGCTGGAAATTCCTCTTTAACTTTTATTTCTATATTTGTCTCCATCATATTTGCATTTTCTCCATCTTCCTCCTTTCCTAGTTCTGATATAAATCCAGCATCCTCGTCTTTGCATTTTGTTTTAGCAACACATCTCTTCTGTAAGAAAAAATGTAAAGATTCAGTACATTTTCTTTTCTCCCATTCTCTGGTTGCTTTCAACTTGCGATAAACCAAACCACTCAGTTTTTGCCGTTTACTCATTCTAATTGATGAAAAATCGAAAAAGAAACAAATTGAAAAATAGCATATTCAACAGCAGAGGGAATTTTTATTTATTGTACTAAGACTGAAAGTGGAGTTATAAAAAGTTTGATGATTTTTTTTAACTATCAGGTAACCGTAACTTGTAACTTAGCTGGAAACATTCGTAGTCCATTCGCGTCTTATAATCGCATAGGGAAGTGATGCTTAAAAATGGAAGTAAATATTTAAAGGAGTTGATCGTATACAGCCAATGATTGTTAAAATCTTTTCTTAAATCTTTTTTTTAAAAATATACTATACTTTTTCTCATACATTTTTCTTGTCACTTTTTATTTCATTCTTTTATTCAATTTAATCATTTAGAATTTAATCCATAGTATTGGTCGTAATAAAAAATAACTGAACATTAAAATTTTACAAGAAATGTTCACTTCTGATATTTGCATTAAACACTTACTTGTTCTCCAGAAAACTGAATGACAACTAATTTTTGGGGCAAAGTAATCCCCACCACATTATTTTGCCGGCGTATACTTTATTTAACCTTGCTGCGTTATGAAAGATGGTAACGAAACTTAACTAATGGGACATAAATATTTAATAAGAATTTATTTATTTCCATCAGTTCAATCAGTTCTTTAAAAATATTCGTGTTATTAAAACAATAAGCAATAAACATTAAAAGTAAGTCAATATTAAATAATTACACTTCTGACTTTTTTTTAGAGAAACAAATCTTTAATCTTTTTTGTGTTTCTACTACTCGATGTAAAAAAATAATTTGGATCAATTGAAGAGTCTCTTTTCCTCAGACGTGCTTGGTGGGGATTCCACAGTTGATTTGAAATGGAAATTTTACAGTTGATCCCAAATGAATATTTAAAAGTATTTTAAAAATCTTTCCCGAAAACTTTAAAGGGAAATATTTGAAAATTTTACATCTAAATAATCTTAACTTACCTTTTTATATTACAAACTTAGATTCTTAGTTTCTGATACTAATATAAAAAGTAAATCTAGTAATTTGCTCTAGATTTGATTTTTCTGAAAAAGTTTGATTTCAAAATCTCTAAAATTTTATAATTTTAAGTAGAATGTTATTTTCACATAATAGTTCTAAAATAGTGATTTTATGGAAAATCTCTTGAAATCTCTGAAGGGCGTGATATTTATACAGGTTTTGAGATTTAAGAATTGTTCTGGTTGTACTTGACTACAAATACTTTTCTTTATATAAAAATAATGTCCACTCTTTTACTACAAAAAGAACCAAATGAAAAGAAAAAAATAACATTCATTTTTAACAAGTTTCAAAGATCAACAGTTGATCAGACTGGGAGAAAATTCTACAGTTGAGTTAGGTTGAGGTGGAGATTTTACTGTGGACCAGTTTCGAAGAATTCTTCAACTGATCCATTGTTTTATATCAACGTTTTCCAATTTAAAAAAAAAGTAGATGATTAGTTATCTTCAAGATATGCACTGCCGAATTTTTCAGCTTTTTTTTAAAGGAATGCCGCTTTCAAATTCGCAGTTGGAGTCAGCCTATTTCGCTATTTGATTTGCTTTTTTCAGGAAAATAAAGTTGTTTTTCATCTAAATTCATTAATAATTTTCTTTTATAATAAATTAATTTGGGTATTTTTCATTAAATGAAAATTAATTATATTAATGAAATTTTTATTTTTAATAATGAAAGTTGAAATTTTTTCTTTATTTCTTCAAGTAACTTTAGTCTGAATGAAAAATCGTTCGTAATTTTGTTTTAAATATATTAAAATCTCGGAAAATATTCTATCCTACATAAAAGACATGCGAAACACTGCTGGAGAAGCAAAGACCAAATCATAAGTGACGTTCTTCTATGGACCCCTTCACACACACACACACACACACACACACACACACACACATATATATATATATATATATATATATATATATAAACAGGATATGCCATTAAAGAACTCAAAAGGATTGATACGCCAAAAATACAAACCAACCGGCCAACCAAAATAATTTCTCTTGCCTTTTTCATCTCGATAAACACCGTGTAACCTCAGCTAGTTTTCCTTATCAGATGTGACTATCAAGTTTGCAAACAAACACAGGAACACATTACTATATGAACACTTCAGAAGACAAACTAAGTCGGAGCCTTTGGGACAATTCCAAAGCACCTGAAAATAAAAGACTGGAAAAGGATTGAGACTGTGCAGTTGTCAACATTGTTAAGATCGGCAAGAATTCTGAGAAGAATCCTAAGATTTGGCGTCACTTGGACTTCAGTGAAGGCAACCAGTTAGAAGATACTATTGCCTTAGTATGTAAGGTAGTTATAAAAGAATTGTTTTCTAGAATGCTACCTTAACCACTCTATTCTAGCATGACAGAGATGAGACATTTAATCGCAGTATATAGTCCTCGGGTACAGAGCAAGTAAAGGTAGGTCCATGTCTTTTGCGCCGTGAACTTAAGCAAAAATTAAGATAGCGATATCTTGCAGATTTTTCACCCTAGGAAAGTCTTGCATTCCTAAACATTAAATTCCCCCCCAAAAAAAGGAAAGGAAACTATGGATCCAAATAACGCTAAAGCACAGCTAGACAATATACTCACGAACAAGAAGTGGATAAAGAGCGCTTTAAAATGTGAGGCATATTCCTCTTTTGGAGGATTTTCTTCCGATCACAGGTACGCCGAAATAAGAAATAGTTAAAGCCACATGTTATGACTGGTCCTCACTTACCATATGGTCTCCCCGAAGAAACTGCTGCCGCTATAATAATACTTTACAAAAACACGAAAGTGATGGTTCGCTCACCTGCTGGCGACACCAACTTCTTCAACATTGTCGCTGGAGTTTCGTAAAAAAATACATTAGCACCATATTTTTTTATATTCTGCCTCGATAACTTCAAGCATTCGAATTGATAAAAGAAATAAAGAGCAATAGACCAGATATATTGATTAACATTATAAAAGAAAAAAATTCTAATTGATATGATAGTGCCAACAAATGATAACATATCGGTCAAAGATTTTAAGATAAAATGAGTAGATACAAAGATATGGAAAAAGAAATTGAGAAAAATGTGGTACCTTAAAACTACCACTGCGTCAATAAAAGTAGGAACCTTGAATGTGATTAAGAAAAAGAACAGAAAAATACATTAATCAGATCCCTTGGAGTCGCAGACTATTTGAAAAAAAAACAACAAAAAACAAAAAACAAAACAAAAACAGATCATCTCCTTAGGAGAGTACTGTCAATGTAACTAAAACCTATGACCCCAAAGAGGCAGGAAAAATTCTCATAGAATAAAAATAATCACTGATTCCCCTCGCGCTAGGTCTTGAGTAAAGACCAGGTGAAATATTGCAAGAAACCGAAAGTAAAGCTGAAAATCAATTGATAATAATAATAATGATAATAATAATAATCATTGTAGTTGGTGCGCTTTGAACTCTCCCAAAGGCTTGGAAAGGAATTGGGCGAATCGGAAATTAAAAGAAGAATCAAGACCATCCAAATCACAGTATTGTTAAAATCGGCTAGAATTCTCAGAAGAGTACAAGATACCTGAGGTGACTTGCTGTCATTCAGACTCCGGTGAAAGACAACCAGCTAAGGCTGGTGTGAAAAACCAGCAATAATAATAATAATAACTGTAAAATACTTGGGACTATTCTTGAAATGGACAAGGGAAGAACTTCAACAAATGGACCAGAGAACAAGAAAACAAATGACGATGTATAAGGCCTTACATCCCCGAGATAGCATAGACAAACTATATGTGCCAAGAAAAGAAGGAGGAAGAGAACACGTCAGCTTTGAAGATAGCGGAAATGATGCGCTTGGAACAATCCCCAAAGGATTGGTAAAGGGACTGGAAGACTCCGAAATAAGAGGACGAGTGGAGACTATCTAGACTACGGCATCATTAAGCTCAGCCGGAATACTGACCTGAGTCTTGGAGATTTCAAGAGACTTCTCAGCGATTTTAAGATACAGACGGATCATCTTATCTTGGCCTGACGACTAGACCTAGTGACAGTCAACAGCAAAAAGGAATCAGCCGAATAGTAGACTTTGCCGTTCCGACTGACCACCAGGTAAAACTGAAAGAAAGTGAAGAGATAAATAGATAGATAGAGAGAGAGAGCCATAGAGACAGAGAGACAGAGAGATAAGTACCAAAACATTGCTGGAGAACCGGAAAAAAACTATGGAACCTGAAGTTGACGGTGATACAAATTATAATTGATGCACTCAGTACAGTCACCAAAGGATTGGTAGGGGGACTGGAGGACATGGAAATAAGACGACGAATGGAAACCACCTTGACCACAGCATTATTAAGATCAGCCAGAATGCTGAGAAGAATCTTGGAGACTTAAGGAGACTTGCTGTCACTCAGACTTCAGTGAAAAACCATCAGCTAACGATGGCGTGAAAAACCGTCAAATGATTTAGAAAAGTAAACCACCTTATGTGCATGGTATTATCACGCTATTTGCCAAAAAATAGAAAAAAAAAAAAATAGAACCTCTTATACAAACCATGAGAATATACAACCAGGATAGAGGAATGGGATTTGACATTGAAAAATGTTCGATGCGGATAATGAAAAGTGAAACAACAGAAGGAATAGAACAGGAAAACATCCGAACGTTTGGCGAGAAGGAAAATTATAAGTACTTGAGAATAATGGAAGCGGCTATCATCCAAAAGGGATGAAAGAAAAAATAAGAAAAGCTCAGAAGAAAACAAAAAGTGTCTCAAAACCAAAATCTGCAGCAGAAATCTCAGACAAATGAACCAAAGGACAAGGATATTGATAACTGCACAAGGATATTGATGACTGGACAAGGATATTGATGACTGCATAGGGGGAAGGATATAAATTATATGTGTCAAGAAAATGAGGAATATGACTCGCAAGGGGATTATGTTGATGCATCAATACAAGGATTGGAGGGAATATTATTAAAAAGAATGAAGAAAGACTAATTGTAGCAGTCGGTAACAACAATAGCAACACAAAGAAAAACAAGTGAATGGATATTTCAAACACAAACTGTCACTCAGACTCCAATGAAGGTCTTGTAACTGACGCTGCTGTGAAAAACTCAAAAGGAGCAAAATGATTTATATAAGTATATTTTGGCTGTGGGCCAGGTTGACATTAGGAGCACAATATATGTATGCAACATGACGTATGTAATTTTCGGACATTCCAGTGTTTTACATCGACACAATCTGCCCTGTTTTATAATCTAAATTTGGGCATGTACGGACGTAGGATTGAAAATATACTTTACACACACACACACACACACACACACACACACACACACACACACACACACACACACACACACATATATATATATATATATATATAAAGTAAGTAAAGTTGGCGACCGTAGTCGAGGGCGACCAGAGGGCTCCCTTTTCATTAGCTACTACACCGAGATGTACGGGAGGGCGCTACTCCTTTCCCTGGATTGCTCTACTTTACTCTTGATACGTACCTTATATTGCTGAGTGTTAAGCAAGGAGGTATCAAGTACCATTTTTAAAGTCTTTGGTATGACGCGACCTGTAATTGAACCCAGGTCTCCCGGACCATTGGCGAACACTCTACCCACAAAGCCAAAGATCCACCTTATATATATATATATATATATATATTTGCTTTTCAAATTACAATCCTACTTTCAAAACTAGTTTTTTTCTCTCTCTTTCTTTGCCCATGTTTTTCCATCTCTGCTCATATCTTCTTCGAAGGAATTTTCATGGAGTTGGGAAAAACGACTCATCGTGGTGAGTTCGACCTCCAGTCGAGCTATTAAGTTCACTTTCGGAAAGTATGATCACCTTTTATTACTTCAGCTTTGAGTTAAGTAGTACCGCTATAAGGATTACTTTGCCATTAAACAATTGACGAAGGTTGATATGCTATTAAAAAAAGAAACCAAATGATATCTTTATATACTGGATTTATTTGTTATCAATTTCATTTCTTTTACCACGAAGATGTTTGCATGTTTTTACTTCTTTTCAGAAAACAAAAACAAATAGTGAATCTTGGATTAATGGCAATTGGTTGGGGGTGCTCTTCAGAGCTCCAGAACAAGGTCCTCACCACCGGTTGTGTCATATACAATTATAATAATAATAATTTCAAATTTTAGAAACCCAGTCGGCCGGCACTGTATCTCTGCAGAGTAATAACCACCCCCTACTCATGTGTCCAGGATATGTCATTAAACAATCTGATGGTGAGGCTCCAGTAATGCTGGAGCTTTGGGGAATGTGGAGTATCCCATTATTGTCATCGTTCCTAGGTCCACTCTGGCCCGAAGTGGTGGCATCTGATAGGGCCCTATTTATGAGTCAAGAAGAACTAAACTGAATACTTATGATGAATTGAATTGCTTGAAATAGAACTGTTTTGACATCTAAACTGCGTACTTTATTTAAACTGCGTACTTATGCTAAACTGAATTGTTTAAAACGAAACTGTTTTTATATGCTAACCTATCTATGGGTCAAATAGAAACGATTGACATATAAACTTAGAGAAAACAAATGACTTATGCTCAATTGAATTGTTAGAAATAGAACTGTTTGATCATTTAACTGTGTGTAAACAAATGACTGATGCTTAATTAAATTGATTGTGATACATAGCAATATTTGGAACCATTTAACTTTGCTGACTTATGATTACAAATTATAACATAAACATTAGATGTTTATGTATAAACCGGATTTATCATTAAATAACCTTAAAAGAGAAACTGAATCTCTTCTAAAAGCAGCACAAAAAACAAAACAAAGAAAAATAGCCTTATTCATGATTAGAATTTGTATATATATATATATATATATATATATATATATATATATATATATATATATATATATTACTGTTACAGTGTATATAGTACAGTTAAAATCAAATAAATAAATCAATAAATAAATCGTTCAGACGCTCTACATAAAATATTAACTTTTCGCCTTTTAATGAACTTTTAATGAACTTCTAATGTATGTTTTATTAATGAACTTTTAATGAACTTTTAATGATTCATTTTTGGAAATGTAATGATTTTCATTCTGATGACACTAGACCTTCAATTTGTCTTTTTTCTTCTCATGTACATCTATCTATCTATCTATCTATCTATCACTACACCGTTAAGACTTCTCAATTTTTACCTGTGAATCGACATCACAATCAATGTAACGGAATCAATATATATATATATATATATATATATATATATATATATATATATATATATATATATACATGGCATGAGGAAATCTAATATTTCAGTATGTTTCTTTCTTTACACATTTTATATTTACGTAGATACAAATCTATCTATCTATCTATCTAGAGAGAGAGAGAGAGAGAGAGAGAGAGAGTGAGAGAGAGAGAAAGTGATAAACAGCGTGAGATACATTATATTTTTGCACACACACACATACACACACATATATATTTCTATTAGAGAGAGAGAGAGAGAGAGAGGGAGTGAGAGAGATGGTAAGATTTTGATACTGTACTATACAAATCAATCTTAGAGCCGCCTCACCGCGGAGCAATATTTAACAATCTTATCTCACAGACCATGGAAATAATTACAAAGAAAACTCTTCTGTGCATATGTGCACTTGCCTGTACAACCGAGAAGAAAATTCTTGTAGATTATTAATAAGGCTTCGATATTCCAGTGTTTTGTTTGTAGGTAGAGGGTGTCGGGGTGGGAGTGAAGTGAATGAAATGCATTTAGTGGCGCGGGAAATAGGTTGGGATTAGATTTGCATCAAGAGAGACACACGTACGACCTTGGATTGCCTCGAAACTAGGACAACGTGTGGCGCGAGATTTTTTTTTCTTTTCCTTCTTTTTGACGTAATTACACAACTACATTGGGAATTATGTAAGTTCTTCCATCGCCCATCTACTGTGCAAAGTCCGAGAGAAGAACAGTGTGCGTTTCTAGATTGATTCCTGATCGAAGTTTGTGTGCCATCAAACATTACTTTGGGCAAAAGTACATTTCCTGAATATATCAAAATTACGCGCATACACCAACTTTTAATAATGAATATACACGCACATGCACATATACACAATCAATAAATACAAGGTGGAGTCATCATGGCGTAGTGGCTAACGTGTTGGACAGAGTTATCGTTGGAAGCGAGTTCGAACTCCAGTCGCATTATTATGTTCACTTTAGGACTTGGTAAAGTTATAAACCCTCGTACTTCTCCAGCTATAGGTTAAATAGCACCACTACTGTTTTTCAACAAGGATTGCTTAGACATTAAATAACCCAAGCAGGTTGATATGCCATTAAACAAAAAACAAAACAAATCAAACCAAATAAGTACACCATAACAAGTTTTCATAAAATAAATTTTCTTCTTAACCAAAGATATCAGGAATTTATTGTTTCTAAAGGGTAATTATATAACCCAAACGTATATTATTTGGTATTATTTATTACTATTAACAACGGAAATCGACCGCTCCCTCAAAAACAAAAAAATGTTCTGAATATGACAGTAAAATGCATTTGATGGTGAGGCTTCATTTCTGTAGATCTGGGGAATGTGGAATACCTCTACATTGGTGTTAATCCCAGTTCTACTCGTTGTGGTGGTTCCTGTTGGGGTAAGATCAAAGGGTTAAATAGAACTCTTTAAAAATTATTCGTATTCAACAGGAGCGTGTGCAAAAACAAAAACAAAAAATCTTGAAAAACAAGTCCACAAAATTGTAATTATGAAAGTGCAATAAACATTATGAATTGAATGACCATGACCAGAAAATCCGGCAAGCACTGAGTGCAACATACGAAACCACTGGACTATTGTTTTGACCTAATTAGGTATCATCAAATGCTACCAGATTTTCTCGTCATGGTCATTCACTTTATAATATATAATTTCTCTATTTAAAAATGAAATGAAAAAAAGTTTCATGTCTATTTTCTTGCCCAAGAGGTTATGATTATGCAGATGCATATCTCCAATCCTCTTGAAAAGACGTAGCTCTGGAGTTGACAGTGTCCTCTGTAAGAGAACTAATGTAACTACAAGACACATCAAGTTAATTAGCTGTGCATTACCATGACTAGTTAGTTTGGCATTACTTGTGTGCAATGTGGAACTGTAGCTCATTGGTAGAGTTTTGACACTGCATTCTGTGGTTGTTGGTTTGATTTCTAGAAAGGGTGATCACGGTATACACAGCTGATGAGACCTAATAAAGTGGTAACAGCTGTCCAGTGGTTCCGTATGTCATGCGCTGTGCTTGCCGGATTTCCTGGTCATGATGATTCACTTTATAATATATAATTTCTCTAGTTAAAAATTGCCTAGTCCGCCGGGGCTGTAGAATACATTTACTGCTTCTACCCACGTGTCCTGAATATGACACCTAACAATTTGATGGTGAGGTTCCTGTAATGCAGAGTACCCCTTTATTAACATCGCTCCCAGGTCCACTCTGGCCCGGAGTGGTTGCATGTGATAGGGTCCTATCTATAGGTCAAATGTGTACTTAATGCTAAATTGAATTGTTTGAAATAGGATTGTTTTCGATATTGAAACTGTGTGAAAACAAAAAAAAAACTATACTTACTTAAAACTGAATTATTTGAAGTAGAACTCTTTTTGATATTTAAACTGTGTACCTATGCTAAACTGAATTGTTTGAAATAAAACTGTTTATACGTATTTGGCATTAAATAACCAACAATAGTTAATGTGCCATTAAACTAAACCAAACCAAATCTATTTGAAAATAAAGAAATAAAAAAAATGTATGTCTACAATAAACATGATTCCCTATCCGCTAGGCATTAAAAAAACCCTTAACGGGTTGACATGACGTCAATCAATCAACAAATTGGTCTACGAAGAAGATCCGAAAATTTGGTCATCGGTACTACTCTGGTAGACAAATTCGGCCCCCCAAAATCGAAAGGTACAAATATTAAGAAGTCAAAAATGCCCGGTGGACTTCCCTATGTCACAGCTTGTTACTAATTATTGCCCCTTTTGTAAAGTAATAAAAAATATGTTTTTATTGCAACATTTATTATGAATGCATATTAATTTAGTAAAAGCATCGTAGATAATGAAGTTAATTTCTCTGATTTGATACTCTATTTTGCACCAGAAAAAATACAATATTTTATCTGTATAAACAAAAATAAATAAATAAATAAAATAAAACAAAATAAAACTTCACATGTTTTATGATTTATTGACAATGTAATGGAATTTTCAATTTCTTGGCAAAAATTAAGTGCTTTTTTTGTACTTGTTTTTCCTTTTGCTCAACTATTACATCTCATTATGTCGAACAAAGAAACATATTTTCAAATTAGATTTATCATAGGATCACAATAGCCTGGCTACGTCACAGAATAACAATAGTATATCACTACAGTAATTTATGAATAAAGATTTTAAAATAGGCTGACAATATCCCCTGAAGAGGAGGTAAGTGACCCCAAAAATGGTGACCTGGGTGGGATTCTAAACTGCATCTGATGATGAGACTCCAGTTTAGGAGATATTAGAAGTGTAGAGTACGCCTTCATGGCCATTACCGCTAGGTCCATTCTGACTCGGTGTTGTTGGCATTGTTAGGGTCCCCTCTATGTGTCAAATAGATGTGTTTATAAATTATTCTTTCTCAATTGGATTGTATGCAAAAAAAAAATCCCTCTAAAGAAACAACAGCCCCCCAAAAGTAAATATGAACGAACAATTAACGCGGTTACGTAATCTCTTGGAAAAAATAACCCTAGATGTGTTGACATACCGTTAAAATCGATCATTAAATCAAAATCAATCCAAATTGATATAAAAGAAATATCAGAACAAATTGGTCAACTAAAAATTAACAAAACTTTTCGAAAAGCAAAAACAAGCATCAATAATTAATCTATAAATGAGTAGGGAGCTAAATTGTACCGTTCTTCTTCTTATGATAAAAATAATAATTCGAAACTAAAAAGGCGGCCACTTTTGTTATAAAAAGAAATAACGTAAAAGATTTCTGTTTAGACGGGTTACAACATTTTGTAATGTCGAACAAGTCCGTTAATACAAGTTGTAATTCAGTTAAGTCCGTTCCCAAAAATATCGACAATTCTTCCGAACAGAAAATAAAAAGAAATTTCAATGAATTTTTTAAATAAAGAATTCGATGTATACACGGAAGCCAAGGCTTTCTTATTTATGAATACATAATAAAAAAAGCATAAGAATTGTCCCGAATATCCTGCTATCCCGCTGAAGAAATTTCTACCTCAAAATATAAAAAAATTATGTGGGAATGTAATACTTACATTCAGGGCAGGCGCTTTAAAGTGAGGGACCAATAAGAAAAATTTTACTTGATCTCTCTACCCGAAAAAGAAAGAAATTACTGGACCCAATTAGAAAACTGTTTTTGGGCTCTCTACCATACAACAAAGGAAGTGTTGGGCCCAATAAGAAAATTGTTTGTGGGACCCTATACGCTACAAAAAATAAGTGCTGAGCTCAATTAGAAAATTGTTTGTGGTACCCTATACTCTACAAAAAAATAAGTGCTGGGCTCAATTAGAAAAGTGTTTGTGGGACCCTATACTCTACAAAAAATAAGTGATGGGCTCAATTAGAAAATTGTTTGTGGGACCCTATACTCTACAAAAAATAAGTGATGGGCTCAATTAGAAAATTGTTTGTGGGACCCTATACTCTACAAAAAAAATAAGTGCTGGGCACAATTAGAAAATTGTTTGTGGAGCTTGCTACCTGACAAAAAATAAGTACTGTGCCCAATAGGAAATTGTTTGTGGGGCTCTCTACTAGACAAAAAACGAAGTGTGGGACTCAATTAAGAAATTGTTAATGGGCCCTCTACCATATCTCAAAAGAAGTGTGGGAACAATAAGAAAATTATTTGGTGGAAACCTCTACCCTCAAAAAAAGGAAGTACTGGACCCTATTAGAAAATTATTAATGGGGCCCTCAACCCTATAAAAAAGAAGTACTGGGCCTAATTAGAAAATTGATAGTGAGGACCTCTACCCAACAAGATCATTTCAAAGTCAATGGCTTTTGTAATTTTATTGTCTATATGGCCAAATTATTAAGTCCCTCTTAAGAAATTGTTGACCGTACATTTGTTATAATCAGTTTTAGTTTTGAAAAACTTCTTTTATGTGTGTGTGAGGCCCAATTTGAACATATCTGTCTACTAAGCTGATATTCACCATCCAAATGAGAGTAAATTTCAGTCATTTACTTAATCTTTTTATTGAACGGTTACATTTTAGTCCACCAAATTATATATCGACACTCGGTCTAAAGTTACTATCTTTTTAGCGAAGGAATGGCTAACGATTAGTTGGACGGAAAAAGGGCCAGAAACGTGGTTTACATCTTTAAAAAAAAGAGTATCTTACCAATAGACAACCTATGTGACACGTTTCTGATACTTAATCAACCTCCTAAATTACAAGGACAGTTTTCATAGTCTAGTTGAATGATCCATCGGCGGGGGGTGTCCTCGTGGTGTAATGGTTAAAGCGATGGACTGCGGAATCGTAGTAAGCGAGTTTGAACTCCAGTTGCGCTATTACGTTCACTTTCGGGCAAATATCCTTGGGAAAGGTATGAACCCCCTTATCCTCCCAGCTATGGGTTAAATAGTACCACTACTGTTCTTCAAGGAGAATGGCTTTGGCATTAAATAACCTTACAAAGGTTGATATGCCATTAAACAAAGAAACCAAACCAAACCAAACCAATGATCCATTGGGTATGGAACATAAATAAAAAATAAAAGCAACATAGAACCTATTCCAAATTTGATTTTACTATCAGAAAGAACAATATTTGCAATTTTGTTTTGTGGTTGTCTTCACTTGTTTTTTAAGGTTATTTATCCCAAATGCTTACCCTCGTGTGTTATACACGGCCGAAACTTTAGCCTGAAGTCTCACCCTGAAACATCACTCTGAACTCTGCTGTGCTCGCCTTGTCAATGTCAATAGTATTGCTGAGATTTCACAACGAATAAAATCATACAGCTCGTTAGTTGTATGCGGCCTACAGTTAAAGACTTAGGCCTTCAGGTATTCGCAGAGGAAGTAACCACAAAGAGAAAGATCTATCGCCTATGTTTAAAGACTTGCGCCTTCAAGTATCCACAGAGCAAGTATTTACAAGATGATAGATAAATCTTGTAAACAAACCAGTAACAGGATGTTATTACGTAATGAAAGGAGACATCATGTACAAAAGTTTCAGTTACAAATACATGATGTTCACCGTTCCACGCCATGATGGCGACTAAAATGGCTCGTTGGCAGCTGCTGAAAGTCATTACTCCTAACTCACCGTGTGGTGACAATTCTTAATCCGAGAGGTCGTTCTGCAGAATCTTGTATAAAAGTCTGCAGATGAATACAAATATTTTGGAAGTAATTCCCAAAAGACAAAGTTGCTCTCCTCGAAGTTGCTTTTTAAAATCGGAAAGCTATTGACTATCATCTCTCACTCAATGAACCAGCGCGAGAAGTCACAAGAAGTGACGTGAATACAGAATTATAAAATCCCCCATTGATTAAGGTGGAGATTTTTGTAAGAGACGAATTGGCCGAGTAAAGCTGAGTGTTACTCAACTCATTCTTAACTGATTGTGTGCAATATTACTACGAACTATATGTGCGTTCTATGAACTAACTGTGATATAAGAATTGGAATGAATACTGGGACTATGAACAGCAGATGTAACTATTGGCTCTGAATTGAGAATATAAGCGAAGGCTATTAATAGGGTGTATAAGCATTGAATTTGAATAGGGGATATAAACAAAGGCTATGAATTGGGTATAAAATGACTATGAGTTGGAGATATAAGCATGGACTATGGGTTGGGGATATAACGTAATTATTTTTCTATTAGACACACCAAAGTTTGGACTATAAAATTTGGGGGGAAAATTATGGTGAAAATTATACGCACTGACTTTTAAGAATTTGCAGCAAGTAAATATAACATTTGTTTAATTTTTTATCAGTTCATACAGACTAAAAAAAAGAATTTATATTATTTATGTGTTATTTTTTTAACCAAATTTTACACACTATTTTGAGCAAACACACGGACATGTTCTTATAAAAATGCAACAATCTTATGTCTAAGAGAAACAAAATTACAAAAAAAAACGCATTTCTGTGGATATTTCTCTGCAGGAGCATAAAGTACATTTGTTTGGACTATAGATATTACTTACTTTCGGTCATCTTTTTCTGAATATAGTGAGGCATGTGACAAAAAAAAAAAGTTTATTGTATAGTTTCATTTATTATACGCAACCCTAACTTTTAGACTGAAAAATCTGAAAAAAATTGTGCGTCTTATACACAAATAATTAGCGAATACTATAAATTGGGGATGTAAATGAAAACAATGAATAGGGGATAGTAGCGCTTGTCAATCGTTTCTGTTTAAAGTGTTTCTAAAATTGTTTCTGCAATCTTCCTAAAGGCAAGTGTAAATATAGATACATTAAATAATTTGTCTGTTATCCTGTGGACGCCCACTCCATCCACCTTTGACATATTTTCTCTAATCTAGTTTTGTCGAGCCGAGCCAATGAGCTGGGTTGGATCGGGGAGAACAAAAATGGAAGCATACATAAGCTTTAATAATAATAATAATTAAACAACGTCAAAGAAGAATAAAAAAAATATCCCAGGAATTTGGCTGTGTATAGAAGAATTTTGTTAACAGTTGTCAGTTCTTAGGAGTCACGAGTTTCAGGACAAAACCCCTGGCTCATCATGGGATAAGAAGGAGGAGAAACATTGATTATAGAAAAGGTGACATATATGCACCGTATCTTAAAACCTGGGGGGTCCATCACAAAAATTGCTTCTTACACCACTGACAAAATACGTTTCTCAAAAAAAAAAAAAAAAAAAAAGGAAAGGAAAAAAGCCTTTTACTGAGCGTGCCAAATTTTTATACATACACATCCTCCACTCTCTTTATTCAACTGTATTCGCTAAACTTAATTTTTTCACAAATATTTACTTAACTGTATTTTACGATGAGTGGAAATATCGAACAATGTACAGGAATGCTGTATGTGGGACTTAGAAGATGCTGACCCTGCAGAGGGGTATGACATCCTCCCTCAAAAAAGAGGAGTCCTGGGTATGACACTAAACTGCATCTGATGATAAGATTCCACTTCAGGAGATTTAGAGAGCATAGAGTACCTCTTCAGTGCCATTACTCCCAGGTCCACTCTAACCGGAGTGGTGATATCTGTTAAGTTTTCATCAATGGATCAAATTGGCGTTTAAAATTGGTCTATTTAAAATAGGTGTGCTTAAAATTGGTGTGTTTACATTGGTGTGTTCAAAATAGGTGTGTTTAAAAATGATTCTTGTTTGATAGGGTGAAGTGTAAATAATACTTAAAAAAAAACAACAATGCACACAAAAATTATGAACGTTCAATGAATGCAATTTCAAACCTCTAAACATAAAATAACCTTAGACAGATTGACATGTCGTTAAAATCAATCACTAAATCAAATTTTGATGCAATAAACATGTCCCTCATTTTAATTCTACTGCAGTGGAGGACTTAAAATAATTTTTGTTACACAAATGTTCGCATAACATTTCATTATGCCATAATTTCCAATACTGAATTTAATGTGCAAGTAATGAAGTATGCAAAGTATTTTTGCTGTTTTTTACTCTTAATCGTGTAAAATTATTAAACATGTAGAAAAAGACAGCATGATACTAACTATATATCGATTCATTAAGTGGCATACATAATAAACAAATTTGAAAAAGCAATACAAATTCAGATTAAAAAAATACTAAATCCTATGAATTAACCAGAAGCCATTTTGAAAACAAACATCTGATATAGTTTATTTATTTTGAAATGGAAGATTCTGATCCGCAACTGAAAAATTTTACAATATTTTGGTTCGCGATATTTTGCGGCACATACATTACGTGACTGAAGCAGTTTAAGCCGTGAAAGGAATCCGCTGGGGCTGGTAGTATCTTGGTAGTTGGTGTGCTGACACGTTGTGCAGTGCTTTACATAGTGATTGGAAAGCCACCGAGATAAATGTGCAATATAGTCTAATTCAAGAACGAGTTCAAACTGGGTCATAACGCCCCGAAAACAACAAAAGACATTTGTTGTTGTGAGAAAAATGAAGGTGCAGTTGATCATACTAACGAAATGGTTGAAGAAATTTGCCTCTGCTTGTAAAAACCAACTTTGATTCCTCCGAATATTATGTACAGAGATAAGGTGTCGCCAACCATTAAAGATAAGTTTCAGTCCAAACGCATGATGTTCAAAATCTAAAACGAGGATGATGACTGAAATATCATGGCTGCTGCTGCACGTCCAATCTGCCTCACCTACGAGCGCTGAATCGAAAGCAATCTTCGGGGTATCATTCCACAAGAAACTAGGAAGATTCAAACTCACATTTCCTTCTTTCTCGAATTACAATAAAAAGTGAGTAGAATTAGGAAAATCATCGAATGACTTTGTTATATTTTTAATTTCTTCAGATATAAAAGTTTCAATACTTTTTACAATCGCCATCTTTTCCTGTTGTAAACTGATATCTCTCTTCATACTGCCTCGACGGTGGAGTTTAGAATATAATCAACACAACTAACAACGTTAAACTGCATTTGAAGGTAAGGTTTGGTTATGATGATTTCAGAAGTAGTGTCTACTCCTTCATTGTAGGTCCACTCTGACTGAGAAGTAAGTGAAAGATAGGGCTGTCTACACACTCCCAAATCTTCATTTGATGTGCAGAAAAATCCTCTAAAGAAACAATTACATATAAATGTACAATTAACATAATTCCCAAATCTCTTGACATAAAATATGCTTAGACAAGTTGACATCGCATTAAAATCAATCAATCATTCAATCAATCATATGTAGTTTTTATTATTATTATTATTATCCTAAATACTTTCTAATCCCTCCCTCCCTCTCTCTCTCTCTCTCTCTCTCTCTCTCTTTCTCTCCTCCTAATTTTATTTGTTTTTATTGCAACTCACATTGGGCATTGTAACCAAGGACTAAAAAAGTGAACCCGCTGTGAGACACAAATTATTTCACTCTTCTTACTTCAAGGAAGATTGTTTCTATGCAAAAGCAACAATAGCGGATCAGTTAAGAGATCATGAACAATAGCAGAAAATCCAAATAGCACCAATAAGACCATTCAATACCGCCTATGTCCGATTATTCAGCCTTATTTTTGTTGCTATTACTTTACTCACTGGAAATATTAAGAGTATATTTTTTATTTAATTTTTCATTTCAATCATACATCCTAGATGCATCAAGGTAGGTCTTCAGTGATGCACTGTCTTCATCGCCGATTTCGGGTTTTTGCATCATATCGGCTCCGACAGCAACCCCGACATGACTCTGGAAGAGCCAAGCCGCCTCCTTGATCGTGACGTGCTACGCTCCGTGCCTCTGCCAAAGCAATAAAATCGTAAGGCCGGACTTCGGCCGTTCTTTATAGACATCTGTCCTTCAGTAATAGCCAATGAAAAACAGGGCATTTCACACTCCTCTACTATATAATACCATCTTTACCTCATCCGGTTTCGGCTGACTACTTAGAATCTTATTGAGGATTTTTAACTTACCCTAATCTAATACAGGATTTTTAAGTAACCCTAATTTTTAACTTACCCTGATCTAATCTTATAAAGAATCTGACAGAATGTTATCCCGGATTTAAGACTGCGGCCAAACAGTCATCAGTAGGTTGGGCAGATAGAAGTTATGTAATTGAGCATGATATTTCAGTCACCATCATATTGTTGAATGGTCAACATCGTGCCTTTTTGATTGAAACTTATTTAAAAATGATGGGGCTTCATTTCACAGTGTGACCGGCTTCCTAACTCAATCTGTCCCATCGAAATTATTTCCCTTGGGGTACTTGAAAGGTCAAGTCTTAAAACATTCCACCCAGACTATTAGTCTAGATAAATCGAAGTTTTATTTTTACTAGTTATTCAGTCATGTATGCCAAATCAGAAATCTATCATTCTTTTTAACTTTACGTGTATAACCTCCTAACGTTTGTGTGTAGACTCTTAAATATTTTCTGATCTTTCAATAAATTTCAACCATTTCTTCTTGTGTCCAATCACTATGAGACATAAGCGAAGACAGTGAAATGGGGATATAAGCGAAGACTATGTATAGGGGATATAAGCGAAGACTGTGAATAGGGGATATAAGCGAAGACTGTGAATCGGGGATATAAGCGAAGACTGTGAATAGGGGATATAAGCAAAGACAGTGAAATGGGGATATAAGTGAAGACTGTGAATCGGGGATATAAGCGAAGACTGTGAATAGGGGATATAAGCGAAGATTGTGAATAGGGGATATAAGCGAAGACTGTGAATCGGGGATATAAGCGAAGACTGTGAATAGGGGATATAAGCGAAGACTGTGAATCGGGGATATAAGCGAAAACTGTGAATCGGGGATATAAGCGAAGACTATGAATCGGGGATATAAGCGAAGAATATGAATAGGGAGTATAAGCGAAGATTGTGAATGGGGGATATAAGCGAAGACTATGAATCGGGGATATAAGCGAAGAATATGAACAGGGAGTATAAGCGAAGATTGTGAATGGGGGATATGAGCGAAGACTATGAATCGGGGATATAAGCGAAGACTGTGAATCGGGGATATAAGCGAAGAATATGAATAGGGAGTATAAGCGAAGATTGTGAATAGGGGATATAAGCGAAGACTGTGAATCGGGGATATAAGCGAAAACTGTGAATCGGGGATATAAGCGAAGACTATGAATCGGGTATATAAGCGAAGAATATGAATAGGGAGTATAAGCGAAGATTGTGAATCGGGGATATAAGCGAAGACTGTGAATCGGGGATATAAGCGAAGACAGTGAAATGGGGATATAAGCGAAGACAGTGAATCGGGGATATAAGCGAAGAATATGAATAGGGAGTATAAGCGAAGACTGTGAATCGGGGATATAAGCGAAGAATATGAATAGGGAGTATAAGCGAAGATTGTGAATCGGGGATATAAGCGAAGACTGTGAATCGGGGATATAAGCGAAGACAGTGAAATGGGGATATAAGCGAAGACAGTGAATCGGGGATATAAGCAAAGACTGTCAAATGGGGATATAAGCGAAGACTGTGAAATGGGGGTATAAGCGAAGACTGTGAATAGGGGATATAAGCGAAGACTGTGAAATGGGGATATAAGCGAAGACTGTGAATAGGGGATATAAGCGAAGACTATGTATAGGAAATATAAGCGAAGATTGTGAATCGGGGATATAAGCGAAGACTGTGAAATGGGGGTATAAGCGAAGACTGTGAAATGGGGATATAAGCGAAAACTGTGAAATGGGGGTATAAGCGAAGACTTTAAATTGGGGATATAAGCGAAGACTGTGAATCGGGGATATAAGCGAAGACTGTGAAATGGGGATATAAGCGAAGACTGTGAATAGGGGATATAAGTGAAGACTGTGAAATGGGGATATAAGCGAAGACTGTGAAATGGGGGGAAAAAGCGAAGATTGTGAATCGGGGATATAAGCGAAGACTGTGAATCGGGGATATAAGCGAAGACAGTGAAATGGGGATATAAGCGAAGACAGTGAATCGGGGATATAAGCGAAGAATATGAATAGGGAGTATAAGCGAAGACTGTGAATCGGGGATATAAGCGAAGAATATGAATAGGGAGTATAAGCGAAGATTGTGAATCGGGGATATAAGCGAAGACTGTGAATCGGGGATATAAGCGAAGACAGTGAAATGGGGATATAAGCGAAGACAGTGAATCGGGGATATAAGCAAAGACTGTCAAATGGGGATATAAGCGAAGACTGTGAAATGGGGGTATAAGCGAAGACTGTGAATAGGGGATATAAGCGAAGACTGTGAAATGGGGATATAAGCGAAGACTGTGAATAGGGGATATAAGCGAAGACTATGTATAGGAAATATAAGCGAAGATTGTGAATCGGGGATATAAGCGAAGACTGTGAAATGGGGGTATAAGCGAAGACTGTGAAATGGGGATATAAGCGAAAACTGTGAAATGGGGGTATAAGCGAAGACTTTAAATTGGGGATATAAGCGAAGACTGTGAATCGGGGATATAAGCGAAGACTGTGAAATGGGGATATAAGCGAAGACTGTGAATAGGGGATATAAGTGAAGACTGTGAAATGGGGATATAAGCGAAGACTGTGAAATGGGGGGAAAAAGCGAAGATTGTGAATCGGGGATATAAGTGAAGACTATGTATAGGGGATATAAGCGAAGACTGTAAAATGTGGGTATAAGCGAAGACTGTGAATCCTGTATATAAGCGAAGACTGTGAAATGGGGGTATAAGCGAAGACTATGTATAGGGGATATAAGCGAAGACTGTGAATAGGGGATATAAGCGAAGACTGTGAATCGGGGATATAAGCGAAGACTGTGAAATGGGGGTATAAGTGAAGACTGTGAATAGGGGATATAAGCGAAGACTGTGAAATGGGGGTATAAGTGAAGACTGTGAATAGGGGATATAAGCGAAGACTGTGAATCGGGGATATAAGCGATGACTGTGAAATGGGGGTATAAGTGAAGACTGTGAATAGGGGATATAAGCGAAGACTGTGAATCGGGGATATAAGCGATGACTGTGAAATGGGGGTATAAGCGAAGACTGTGAATAGGGGATATAAGCGAAGACTGTGAATCGGGGATATAAGCGAAGACTGTGAAATGGGGGTATAAGTGAAGACTGTGAATAGGGGATATAAGCGAAGACTGTGAATCGGGGATATAAGCGAAGACTGTGAAATGGGGGTATAAGTGAAGACTGTGAATAGGGGATATAAGCGAAGACTGTGAATCGGGGATATAAGCGATGACTGTGAAATGGGGGTATAAGCGAAGACTGTGAATAGGGGATATAAGCGAAGACTGTGAAATGGGGGTATAAGCGAAGACTGTGAAATGGGGATATAAGCGAAGACTGTAAATCGGGGATATAAGCGAAGACTGTGAAATGGATGTACAAGCGAAGACTGTGAATAGGGGATATAAGCGAAGACTATGAAATGGGGGTATAAGCGAAGACTGTGAAATGGGGATATAAGCGAAGACTGTGAATAGGGGATATAAGCGAAGATTGTGAATAGGGAGTATAAGCGAAGTCTGTGAATAGGGGATATAAGCGAAGACTATGTATAGGGGATATAAGCGAACACTGTGAATCGGGGATATAAGCGAAGACTGTGAATCGGGGATATAAGGGAAGACTATGAATAGGGAGTATAAGCTAAGATTGTGAATGGGGGATATAAGCGAAGACTGTGAAATAGGGGATATAAGTGAAGACTGTGAAATGGGGGTATAAGCGAAGACTATTTATAGGGGATATAAGAGAAGACTGTGAAATGGGGGTATAAGCGAAGACTATGTATAGGGGATATAAGCGAAGACTGTGAATCGGGGATATAAGCGAAGACTGTGAATCGGGGATATAAGCGAAAACTGTGAATCGGGGATATAAGCGAAGACTATGAATAGGGAGTATAAGCGAAGATTGTGAATGGGGGATATCAGCGAAGACTGTGAATCGGGGATATAAGCGAAGACTGTGAATCGGGGATATAAGCGAAGACTATAAATAGGGAGTACAAGCGAAGATTGTGAATGGGGGATATAAGCGAAGACTATGAATAGGGGGTATAAGCGAAGACTATGAATTGGAGATATAAGCGAAGACTATGAATAGGGTGTATAAGCGAAGACTATGAAAAGGGGGTATAAGTGAAGACTATTAATGGGGGATATAAGTGACGACTATGAATTGGGGATATAAGCAAAGACTATGAATAGGGGATATAAGCGAAGACTGTGAAATGGGGATATAAGCGAAGACTGTGAAATGGGGGTATAAGCGAAGACTGTGAATAGGGGATATAAGCGAAGACTGTGAATAGGGGATATAAGTGAAGACTGTGAAATGGGGGTATAAGCGAAGACTGTGAAATGGGGGTATAAGCGAAGACTATGTATAGGGGATATAAGCGAAGACTGTAAAATGTGGGTATAAGCGAAGACTGTGAATCCTGAATATAAGCGAACACTGTGAAATGGGGGTATAAGCGAAGACTATGTATAGGGGATATAAGCGAAGACTGTGAATAGGGGATATAAGCGAAGACTATGAATAGGGTATATAAGCGAAGACTATGAATAGTGGATATAAGCGAAGACTGTGAAATGGGGGTATAAGCGAAGACTATGTATAGGGGATATAAGCGACGACTGTGAATAGGGGATATAAGCGAAGACTATGTATAGGGGATATAAGCGACGACTGTGAATAGGGGATATAAGCGACGACTATGTATAGGGGATATAAGCGAAGACTATGAATAGGGGATATAAGCGAAGACTGTGAATAGGGGATATAAGTGAAGACTGTGAAATGGGGGTATAAGCGAAGACTGTGAATCCTGAATATAAGCGAAGACTGTGAAATGGGGGTATAAGCGAAGACTATGTATAGGGGATATAAGCGAAGACTGTGAATAGGGGATATAAGTGAAGACTGTGAAATGGGGGTATAAGCGAAGACTGTGAATAGGGGATATAAGCGAAGACTGTGAAATGGGGATATAAGCGAAGACTGTGAATAGGGGATATAAGCGAAGACAGTGAAATGGGGGTATAAGTGAAGACTGTGAATAGGGGATATAAGCGAAGACTGTGAATCGGGGATATAAGCGAAGACTGTGAAATGGGGGTATAAGCGAAGATTGTGAATGGGGGATATAAGCGAAGACTATGAATAGGGTGTATAAGCGAAGACTATGAATAGGGGGTATAAGTGAAGACTATTAATGGTGGATATAAGTGACGACTATGAATTGGGGATATAAGCGAAGACTGTGAATAGGGAGTATAAGCGAAGACTGTGAATCGCGGATATAAGCGAAGACTATGTATAGGGGATATAAGCGAACACTGTGAATCGGGGATATAAGCAAAGACTGTTAATCGGGGATATAAGCGAAGACTATGAATAGGGAGTATAAGCGAAGATTGTGAATGGGGGATATAAGCGAAGACTATTTATAGGGGATATAAGCGAAGACTGTGAAATGGGGGTATAAGCGAAGACTATGTATAGGGGATATAAGCGAAGACTGTGAAATGGGGATATAAGCGAAGACTGTGAATCGGGGATATAAGCGAAGATTGTGAATAGGGAGTATAAGCGAAGTCTGTGAATAGGGGATATAAGTGAAGACTATGTATAGGGGATATAAGCGAACACTGTGAATCGGGGATATAAGCGAAGACTATGAATAGGGAGTATAAGCGAAGATTGTGAATGGGGGATATAAGCGAAGACTGTGTATAGGGGATATAAGCGAAGACTGTGAATCGGGGATATAAGCGAAGACTGTGAATCGGGGATATAAGCGAAGATTGTGAATGGGGGATATAAGCGAAGACTATGAATAGGGTGTATAAGCGAAGACTATGAATAGGGGGTATAAGTGAAGACTATTAATGGTGGATATAAGTGACGACTATGAATTGGGGATATAAGCGAAGACTATGAATAGGGGATATAAGTGAAGACTGTGTATAGCGGGTATAAGCGAAGACTATGAATAGGGGGTATAAACGAAGACTATGTATAGGGGATATAAGCGAAGACTGTGAAACGGGGATATAAGCGGAGACTATGAATAGGTGATATAAGCAGAGACTGTGAATAGGGTGTATAAGCGAAGACTATGTATAGGGATATATCTTCTAAACAAATTAGTCACTATGAAGTGACGACTATGAATTAGGGATATAAGCGAAGACTGTGAATAGAGGATATAAGTGAAGACTATGAATAGGGATATATCTTCTAAACAAATTTGTCACGAAAGAATTTCAATCATAAATGCCTGATGATCACCATTCCGCGCCATCATTACAACTGAAATGATAAAGCTGCTACAACTTAAAGTAATGTGCATAACCCAGAAAGAAATTTCATGAAATATTTTCAATTAAAAATGTTATGCATGTATGTTTCTCAGAAACTGTCTCTAGAAATGAGTTGATTGTTAGAAAGAACCAATCTCATTTATCTAATTAAAAATGTGACATTAAATTAAAATACTATCAAATAATACATGTCTATTTTCTCTTTTATGGTATTTATGCATCTTCTACTATATTTTTCATAAGATTATGATAACATTACTAAGTAGAATGAACGGATAGATTAGTGGGAAAGAGTTCTTGTATCCCGACTGCAAAGAAATATTGTAAGTTTCTTTTCCTATCGTAACAATCCAAAAATGTTTAAATTTTGACCTGCCTGGAAAAGATTTATATCAGTAAACCAACAATAATAAGATGGAATAAAACTAGCAATAGAATAATTGTAATAATGAAAATTTCATCTAGCCTGAGTGAAAAGCAACAATAATTAGATGGAGTAAAACTAGTAATTCATAAAAAATCAAGCACAAAATGTTATAAAAATTCACTCGATAATGCAGACATTTTTGTTTCTTGCTATCTTAGCATTCCATTTAAAGAAAAGCTGTATATGGTCGTGATATTAAGAGACCATTCTGTTAAAATTATTTAAAAATATATGATTTTATTTCCCACAACCCGTCGTATTGAACTTAAGGTGTATAATAAAAAACATGTTCAGTCTGAAATATTAAGCCTCCTGTATATTGTAATGTAACACACGGGTTTACGATATATAGGAAAGTACTTGGGTGAGTAAAAAATTTTGCAATATTTCAAGCTACCAATTTGAGTCAAATGTTTTGTTTTTTTTCAGATTTTCATTGATAATGTTTGGTAATTGGTTCTATTATTAACTTGATACAACGAGTCGAATCGTTGCAGAATTAACTGTTCTTTATTTTCAGTTTTCATCATCATCATCATCCTTAAAGCGTGCTGATTGCACAGAGTTCCCTGAATACCTCTAGCCATACAACCCTATTGTCCATCGCTCCTAAATGGTCCTCTAGAGTGCATCCAATGTCTGCACAGAACTGATGAAGTCTTAGCTGCTCAACTAAAACTGTGTACGAGTCCAGTGGAGAACGTCGCTTACTTCACCAGCAGTACTCCGCGTGTCTTATTCGTCTTACTTGAATTATTTATGAGATGGGAGGCAATAAGCCGTACAGCCGCTATTTTGCTGCTTTCAGGGTTTTTTCAAATATCATTCTTGTGTATTTTGTTTGTCCAGGTAGTGCATCCATGCAGTTGTAACAGCACAGTCACTGCTTCGTAGAAATCCCGTTTTATTTCATCACAGAGATCAGATTTCCATATAATCAACAACGTGTCAATAGCTGTTCACCCCTTCCCTAAGCGAATGTTGACATCGCTTTCTGTTGATGAGATATTACTGCCGAGTTATGTGAATTGGTCTACTTATTTCAGAACCTTGCCACTAATATCTTTGACAATGAGTGGTGAAAGAATTACAATTAGAGTTATTTTATGCAACCTGAGATAAAAAAAAAATAAAAAAAAGTACCATGTGCAAGAGCAGTGGAAAAAGAAATTAATGATGTGGAAGGTCATGGAACTGGAAACGAAGGTATGGAAGAAAATTGGTTCAGACGTTTCAAGGAAGGTAACACCAAGTTTAGGAAGACATTCTGTTGCGGAAGCACAATCACTCGTACATTATTAGTAGAACTCATTCCTTCACAAAACATCATC
>CAUZXS010003829.1:0-10000 GCA_963585895.1 Sepioteuthis lessoniana | reverse complement strand
TCTTAAATAGTAATTCTACATCCTTAGAAATCTGCGATGATTGAGAAAAAGTTTCTTTCTTTCTTTCTTTCTTTCTTTCTTTCAACTCTAAATTTTTTCAAAATATCATTCTTTCTTACTTTTGTTCTTTCATAATACTTCTGAACCTTATATACACACTTATGCATTCTTCGCGCTGGAATGCTTCGTCGGTGATGTATTTCCTGGGGTCATAGAAAGTTTCGAGTCTTCACAACATCAGAATTTCTATCACAGGAACCCAGCCAAAAGCGACCAATTTCAATACATCTTCTTTCTTTCTTTCTTTCTTTCTTTCTTTCTTTCTTTCTTTTGTTTGTAAACACATTCTTTTGTTTGTAAACTCATTTTTTGTCTCAGTTGCAGAATTTGTGTGTGATATGAAAAGCTACACTTAGATATAAGTCCAAGAGAGCTCCTGTCCACATGCTCATTATCTTTCGATGCCAAATCGAAGGTTTTTTACAATTAAGAGTAACCGTTTCAGCATTTAGCTTTTTTAATTCCAGATTATTGAGAGCCTATAACTTTCTGTCTCAGTAAATAGTTTTATTTCAAATTTACACTAGAGAAGATGGGCAAGACATAGCCACAACAGGGCACACGTCCTATGATGGCACCTAATTTGATTTGCTCTAAATTCATTATCACAATCACGAAAGTGTCGTGAATAATTGTCTATGCCTAGGTTAGTTTGGCTCAAGGTTAAACTGTTGAGTTCTTTGTAGTATATTTCGGGATAAATTAGGTTACATGACAGTATTCTTTTTCTTTGCAAATAACATGCAACAAGTTTTAATGAGTTACATGATATCACATTCGTGATCTGACCTATCGAGGTTAGGTTTCTTTATTTAATGGCATATCAACCTTCGTGAGTATATTTAATGCCAAACCATTACTGTAGAAGAATGTTACAATTAAATCCATGGCTGCAGGAATAATAGGGTTCAATCCCTTTTGCAAGGATATTAGTCCTAAAATGAGGGTAATAACGGGACTGGAGTTTGAACTCGCACTCTTCGAGGCCACAGTCCAGTACTATAGTCATTATGCCATAGGTACTCCCCGATCAATAGAAGGAAGTGGATTCATGCCTTTTCTCAGTAGCATTCGGACGAAGCGAACCCAAAGTTGAATACAGCAGAAATAATCACCTTTCTTGTGCATTCATATTTGAAGAGAAACAGCACACGGACACACTTTTACTTGCAAAGATGCACAACTTCATGTGCATCTTAGAGATGCACTTGCACAACGCTGCTCGACTTAACGTTTAAAATCTTTCGCTTTCTCCCTTTTACACAGAACAAAAGCTGCGTTTCCTACACAAATATGGCTACCTTTTACGCATCTTTTCCATCAATATTCAATAAACAATGAAAGACGTCTCCCCCAATTAAATACAGTCACAGTGCCAGACCTGTCGAAAAAGAAAGAGTGAAGCAACATATCGAGTATTGATAGACGGGAAGGGCGCGTTGTGTGCTCTAGCGGGGTGTGGGGATACGGGCTGTCGACGGGGTGGTGGTAGGGAGTAGCTGTGGTCACGGGATCGGACCATCGTCATGTGACTATCGATTTTTGTTTGCAGTAGTAGTAGAGCTCTTGGCGGGAGTCGGGAAAATTCAGAACGAGGCTGCGTTTCCTTCCTTCTGTTATGGCGGCTCATCTCAGACGACTTCGATTCGTGTGCGTGTGTCCGTGAATGTTCATTCTGTACACACGCGCGTGCGCACGCACTAACACACACACACACACATACAGAGTCAATCCTCGACTTTTGCGGGTTTAACTTTTGCGGATTTTTCACTTACATATATATAAATCTCTCATATCATTATCACAATTAGGAGTGTGTCGTAAATAATTCACTAAGCTTAGCTTAATCTGGCTCAAGATTTGCCTTTTGAGTTCTTTATGGTATATATAAAAGTAAATTAGGTTACCTGATAGTACTCTTTTCCTGTCCAAATAACATGTGATAGGGTTTATTGAGTTACATGATATCACAGAGTATAATTTATAATCTGACCTGTTATTATAACAAAAATCCATTGTAAACAATGATAGTTTCAAGTAATTATTCTTAATTCAAATAATTTTCAAATAATAAACTTAATAATTTTCACAGTTACTTGGTTTTGTTGCATATTGGCCCTTGACCGAGCCGTTAACAGAGATTTCTTTGAACAGGACGCAGCTATGTAAATAAGCGGAATCTGTCACGTGATTGATCGGAAGTCGTGGGCGTTAGGAAATGATATATGCAGATACCCGCGTGAGGGTCCGAGTCAGTTGGAGGCAGTGTGATTCAGACCCAGCTCGCAGTTATGGAGAGCTCCCGGCCGAGAAGCAGAAGTGCTAAGTGCAGTCGAAGATAACACAGCGTGGTATGGTCAAGAGAAGAAGTTATTGGTCGATATAATAGTCTGTCTTTGTCTCCATCTGTCCGTCACACCACAGAAGCTTCAGTTCCTTTCGAGAATAAAGTGTGCGAGATATATTTTTATAAAGAAATCTTATGATCATACCTTGTCTATGGATCTTCTTTCTTCACAGTATACAACTGTTTTAAGTATTCCAACCTAATACAAATTATTTGCTCACTTGTATATGGTTTAAAAAAAAAAAAAAAAAAAAAAAAACTAGACGGAAATTACACAAGAATGTTGAGAGCAGTATGGAACAAGAAAACTATACAAGTTAGACGAACCAGACACGCGGGACACTGCTGGAGAAGCAAGGATGAGCTCATAAATGATGTACTCCTATGGACCCCCACATATGGCCGTGCAAAAGCAGGACGACCAGCTCGAACTTACATACAGCAACTCTGTGAGGACACAGGATGTAACCCGGAAGACCTGCCGGAGGCGATGAATGATAGGGAGAAGTGGCGAGAGAGGGTCAGGGATATCCGTGCTGGCGGCACGACATGATGATGAATGATGATATGGTTATAAGTATTTCCAACAATTATGATTTCTAGTAACTATTAATCATAATAATGCTATGTAAACAATTATAGCTTAATACCTATAATTTGTTTGAGCAGTGGTCACTCATCTTTGTGTTGAGCAAGGTTATTGTAACTTAATTTCAATGACCTAGCAGAACTGGAGCCTCACCATCAGATGTAGTTTAGTGTCATATTCTGGACACCACTTTTTAGGAATATCTTAACCGTCTGCAAGATATTCTAAGCCTCACTGATAGGACATCCTAATGTAAAGTTTCAACTTTAGTTAATAACTTGGTTCAAAGTTTACTAATAGACACAACTTTTTTTGTAAAAGAAATATATACTAATTTTATTTCTATAAAAATATATTATATACTACTTTTTAGTAAAAGAAATATATAATATATACAACGTTTTTTCAATAAATATATAATATATACACCTTTTTTTAGTAAAAGAAATATATACTATACATTACATTATTAATATAAGGTACATAATATATACTACATTTTTAATATAAGATACGTAATATATACTACATTTTAAGTAATAAAAAAACTCCACAAAACTTTTGCGAACTTTTAAAAGACTGTCGTTTGTTTGCTTGCTTGTTCGTGTTTTATTGCATATAAAATAAATGTACCTTATTTAATGACAAATCTTGTTTTTACATATATATTAGATATATGATACGTAAACACTGAGCACATTTGCTTGCACACAGTTAAATGGTTTCAAGATTTGGTATGTAACAGTGACAATTTAACATCAGTCATTTGTTTGCACACATGTAAATAGATATACATGATATGATTCGTAAGTGAATAGTTTACAGGTAATTTCATTTCTAAATGAGTTACAGCTAATTTGTTTGCACACTATTACAGTCAAATGGTTCAAAGTATTGCTATGTAATACGAATAATTCAATTAAGGCACACAGTTAAATAGTTTTAAGTATTGCTATTTAACACTAATAATTCAATTCAACATTACTTATTCGTTTGCACGGTGTTAAATGGTTCAAATTATTGCTATTCAATTTAACATCAGTCATTTGTTTGCACACAATTTAAATGTCAAACTGGTCTATTTGGCTCATAGATAGGACGCTATCAGGTGCTACTCCTCGGGGTCAGAGTGGACCTGGGAGTAATGGCAATGATGGGATACTTCACACACCCCAAAGCCCCAGCGCTTGAGCCTTACGATCAGATAGTTTAACATCATATCCAGAACACTCGTTGGGAGGGGGTCTTACTCCTCTGCAGAGATGAAGTCGGTGTATTCTACTGACTCAGCCGACTGGGCTAACTGCTTTTTGCGGAAAAAGCATTACGATATCAGGTTCTAAAATAAAGGTGTGATATTTTAAATATTCTTTCGTCAAATTCGTGGAATATTGCCCTAAAGACATCAGGTTTCCTACTTATGGTTGTGACCCTTCGAGAGTTTTGACGTAACGTCGACTTTCGCAGGTTTAATTTTCACTGTTTAGATTATTCGCGTGTTTCACATCAATGATTACGGAGGATTTTTCAGTTCTTCGCCCTGACCTTAGCCCTGCCCGGAAGGACTTGGAATAAGAGTGGTATGACCTCTTCCCTTGCAAAAAAGAGTATCACACTAAACTGCTTCTGATGGTGAGACTAAAGTTCTGATTATTTAGGGAGTGTTGAGTACCTGTTCATAATCATTACTCCCAGGTCCACTTTGACCTGGAGTGGTTGTACCTGTTAGAGTCTCATGTATACGTTAGATATATCTATTTAAAAGTTATTCGTATTCGATAGGACTGTGTGTAAAAAAAACCCTTAAGATAGAATTTCTTAAAAAATGTAAATATCAATGTAGAATGAACTCGAAAGCCTCATCTCAAGGCATAAAATAACCCTATACAGGTTGACATGCCGTTAAAATCAGACCATCCGTGCAAAGAAGAAATTGAAAATGGAAATAACTAAATTAAAAAAAAAAAAAAGCAAAAAAAAAAAAAAAAAAACAACTAAAAATAAGAAAGTTTCCAGAGTCATAAATGCGTAATATATATGTGCGCATATGTGTATCTGTTTTATCATTTACTACTACATATACTGTGCAGGTATTCTATCGTATACTATACGTATTCCATGCACCCAGTCATTTTCTCTTTCCTCTCCTCTCTCTTTCTCTCTCTCTCTCACACACTCTCCCCCCCTCCCCCTCTCTCTTTCTCTCTCTCTCTAAGTATCAGGGGCTTTTGTGTTCGAAGAAACAGTCCCTAACATTCTCATTGCTTACACAAGTGGAGAATGGCAACTATTTTGAAATCTCCCCACTGCAAGCAATTTTCTAAAAATATGAAAATACAATCAAATTTCGATTTTTACAGGTTTAAGCTTCGTGGATTTCATTATTGGAAAGACTGATATCAATAATTTAAATTTATTTATTGCCGATTTTCGTGGTTATGGGAAATTGCAAACATTGCACATCAACAAGAAAAGGTAAAGAAAATGTGAAATTTTCTTTTGAAGTCAAAAGTCATCGATCCATTTTATCTTTTACTACCGTAGCTATAAATGGAAGCGTCGGTGGCATAATGGTTATCGTCATTCAAAATGGTCTTGGTGACTCGTGTTCAAATACAGGACGCGGTGGTTTTCATTTCACTTCGCGCTAATTGACAAAGATGCGAATTTATCTTTTCATCCTTTAGTTATGGGTAAATAGGGCAGATTGGGCTCTCTAGTCTTGTAGGTAAACAAACTAATCAAGGAAAAGAAATTCAATCTCCTAACCAATATGCCGGTGTGGTAGCGTAGTTTGCTATCTTGTGTCAATCAAGGATCGTCCTTTATTTCTTGTACCATATAACCTATTACAATATGCTACTTGGAGAGGAGATGGGTACTGCCATGCAACCCTTCCTATTTCCCCGAGAAACGTCATTAATAAGAATTGCTCGGCGTATCCTCGAAAAATAAAAAAAGCTTTTGGAGCCATAACAAGCACAAATATATCTCCTTATTTTGCATCACATAATCTATAAGTACTGTATTACTTTTCGGTTTTACCTGTTTAAAATGATTCTGAAGATACATTTTTATCCTGTATATAATTGGAAGTGTTAAATTGACTTAAGTAAAAGTTGACATGCCATTGAACCAACCAAACAACTAACCAACCATCCTATCTTGTGACATCATTGCCACATCTTTCGGAGGAAAGTACCCTTTGCGTCCAGTGACCATATACTTGTATAGATACAACATCATCAGTGTTGTATGTATTAACCAAACCTCTTCGCCGTATGTCGAATGTAAAACTAGTTTAATTTTCAAGCGCAGTTGGGTTGGTTTTAATTCTTTCTTCAAGACCGGTTGCCTAACGAATACTAAATAACCTATTTCGCCCTATTATTTATCCATAGCTGGAGGAAGAACAGATTGATTAATACATTTTCTAAGATCGTTTGCGCAAGGTGAAACCCAAACGTCATTGTCGTTGTCCAAGATTAAAATTCGGGTCTCCAATTCCATGACGGTAACCGTTACGCTAAGTGCAGTGTCTGTTTTTTTTTCTATCGGATTATTTAAAGGGCAACCACGAGAATGTTTCCTATTTCTCTCCCAATAAAATCAATCATTACACATTTCCCATAATAAATCAATTTACAATGCATTCATAAGAAGAACCGTTTTCTATGCATTCCTGAATTAAATTCTTTTCCATACAGTCGCAAATTCAATCAAGGTACTAATCATCATCATCATCATCATCAGTAATAAAAGCGTGCCGACAACCCAGATCTCTTTGACTCTCGCTCACTATCCATCCCTATCGGCCCTAACATTTGGTGACTCCTTTAGATGACACCCAGTGTCCTCACAGAGCTGATGAATGTAAGTTTCTGCTGGTCGGCAAGCGTTGGTATGTCCGTGTGTTGGTGTTCATAAAAGAATGTTGCTTATAAGTTCGTTTTTACTTCTCGAGCAGTGCCCTGTGTGTCTTTCTCGCATTTCTCGAGCAGTACCCTGTGTGTCTTTCTCGCATTTCTCGAGCAGTACCCTGTGTGTCTTTCTCGCATTTCTCGAGCAGTGCCCTGTGTGTCTTTCTCGAGCAGTACCCTGTGTGTCTTTCTCGCATTTCTCGAGCAGTGCCCTGTGTGTCTTTCTCGCATTTCTCGAGCAGTACCCTGTGTGTCTTTCTCGCATTTCTCGAGCAGTGCCCTGTGTGTATTTCTCGCATTTCTCGAGCAGTGCCCTGTGTGTCTTTCTCGCATTTCTCGAGCAGTGCCCTGTGTGTCTTTCTCGCATTTCTCGAGCAGTACCCTGTGTGTCTTTCTCGCATTTCTCGAGCAGTGCCCTGTGTGTCTTTCTCGCATTTCTCGAGCAGTACCCTGTGTGTCTTTCTCGCATTTCTCGAGCAGTGCCCTGTGTGTATTTCTCGCATTCCTCGAGCAGTGCCCTGTGTGTTTTTCTCGTCTTTCTCAAGCAGTCCCCTGTGTATCTTTCTTGCCTTTTCTGGATGGTTTATGAGATGGAGGGTAAGTGGCCATACAACTGCTGTTTTTTAGAGTGCTACTTCCAGGATTTGTTCAGTATATATCATTCTTATGTAGTTTCCATCTTGCTTTTTTCCAAACGTTTCGTTTGAGTCCAAATGATGAAACTATGCAGTAATATTAACGCAACTTGGAAGAATTCCCGTTTTACTTTATCAACGAGATTATATTTCTATGTCATCAATAACTTGTCGATAGGAGTCCATGCTTTACCTACGCGTATGTTGAAATCACTTTCAGTAGATGAGATATGAATTGGCCCTCTAATCTCAGAGTCTTGCCATCTTAATTAAAACATATTTTCATTTTTCGTCAAATAATTCAATCGATCAGGCAATTTATAAAATCTTTGGGCGTAAAATCCTTTTGATTTCGCGGAATAAATATCTTTTTGCCTTTTTTTTTTTTACCTTGTCTAGTCATAATTAGAATACCACTTCCGGAATTGAAAATGTTGTAAAGATATCAGAAATGTCCGAAGAGAGGAGTGTATAAAGTAAAACTTTCATATTTTGAATAAAAAATTCTTAATTATCGACAGAGCATAGAATATACTGACTGTGTATCCCATAGAAAGGTAAGATCCCCTTCATCTGATAATGAGTTTGCACTTGTGGAAATCTGAGAAGAGTGATGTATCCATTTAAAGCCATTAATCTTAGGTCCACTGTACCCTCCCCCCACCAATGGGTATAATACTAAACTGTATCTGATAGTGAGGTTCCATTTATGGAAATCTGAGAAGTATGAAGTACTCATCTAAACCCATTAATCTTAGGATCAATGTAACCCGAGGTGGTAATACCTATTCGAATCCCATATTTTGCCAAATAGATTTCTTTGAAAGCGATTCGTATTCAATAGGATCGTGTAGAAAAAAAGATTGTCTTAAGAAACAACAATATAAAAAAGTAAATGTTAATGTAAAATAAATTCCCTGATCTTTAGACATGAGTAACTCAGGACAGGTTGACATGCCGTTAAAATCAATAAATCAATCATTTTCCCGTTCATCTAGCCAAAACATAAAAGCGAAACGTTTTTCGATTGATCAATGATACTCGCTATTTCAACAGAGACTAATTTTCCACTTCTGGGGGTCGGTTAAAACGTTTATAGACTCACCAAGATTCTCTCATGGAATATAAGCAAATGAGATTTATTTTTCAATATCGTCTTTCTTGCGGTCCACTCTCTTCTTCCAACGGTGTTGCTGGGTTTGGGTCCCATTATCTAAAAAAGACGTCAACAGCAGATATGATGTCATCATATGAACTTTTCAGCTCCATCCTCCTATGTAAAGTATCTCTCATAATGGATTATTTCATTACAATTCAACACTCAGTGATAAAAGACACATTTGATATCTCACCAAACACAGTGTTATCTTCCAAGGGTGAATCTATTTATCATACATGAGCAGGATCCGACTCAAGATCAATTTTTTAAAAGCAGGATAAAGCTGGTTTGAACTCAGAGTTTTCCTTCTTCTTGATTGGTAGCCAAATCAAGGCTAAAGAACTCAGTCTGCCTTAATATTTACCCATAACAGGAGTGAGAATAAATGGATTTGCGCTTTTCTCACGGGTACGATTTGAAATGCAAACAACCTCGTTCAAGATTCGGTTATACCGAGTCTATTTTCCACGACGATAATCGTTACCCTATGAACACCTCTCACGATGTAATCCAACATTTAGTATGGGGAACCGAACTTTTCCTTTCATTGTAACCATTATCTATTTTCCTGAATATGATTATAAAGACCCATTATTTTTAAGACTGGTGAAAACACTTTTGAAAAATGCTTCGGTTGGTAATGTGTCTTTAATGACAAGCATATGTTGACTTTCTGATCCAGTAGGATCATATGGAACACTTTAAACAAATTTTGACACTTGACCGAGATTGTTGTATTTTGGGGGTTGAAATGGTTTACCAGTTCACATGCTGTAGGATTTTTTCAGTTACGGTAAGATGAGTTTGATGTATGAATGGTTAAAGCTCGACGTCCAGACTGTAGGGAAGCTCGGAGAGTAAGAGTCACCTATTGAAACGACTATTTCCGAACACTAAAAGCTTTATTCCCATAAACAAGGCTAATATTCCTGAAGCTGATAAACCCTTTTAAAACTCGTAAATCATACAGAGGCTCAAATGGGTTTAATCTATTTGTATGAGTCAAATCGACGAAAAAATATTCAATTTGATATTCTTGAAATGAAAGTGGAAAAGCTGAACAAATCCGTAACCAAAATCTGTCTAGAGAGTAATGAAGATGATTTTTTCTGGTTGTTAACTTTCAATGAAAATCCTCAGGACTAACATTAATAATAGATATGTGTGAAAACATTTGTTATGCTCAAATAATTATCCGAAAAAATTGTTAGATTTCAGCAGAAGGTAGAGTGGTAATTTACTAAGCGTTTTTGCTTAGATATGGCACAAGGCCATATGAATGGGGCACCC
>CAUZXS010003828.1:117500-148473 GCA_963585895.1 Sepioteuthis lessoniana | reverse complement strand
GAGCAATATTGAACGAGTCCAAGCGTCAACAGCCCACAAGACACCAACTATACGGCTACTTGCCTCCCATCACGAAAACTATACAAGTTAGACGAACCAGACCCGCAGGACACTGCTGGAGAAGCAGTGACGAACTCAACAGTGATGTATTCCTATGGACTGCCGCATATGGCCAAGCAAAAGTTGAACGACCAGCTCGAACATACATACAGCAGCTATGTGAGGATATTGGATGTAACCCTGAAGACCTGCCAAAAGCGATGAATGATAGAGAGAAGTGGCGGCTCGATATGATGATGATGATGATATATACATATATATATATATATATATATATGAAATGTTCATTTAACAAATGAATATGCTATGTCAGTAGTACATATCTATCATTAATGGCACATCAAATCGTTCAAAACATTTTTAAAAACATGAATTTTTGTCTTTAATTGGAATCATTTTGCGATGAGCCTTCTTAATCTGAGAATTTTTATTTATGTATTCATTTTTTATTTATTTATTTAATTATGGCGGACTTCGGGGCCCGTGGCGCAGCGGATAGAGGCGTTGAGTCTCTACAGTTGAGCATTGTCAGAAGATAGCGGTTTCAAATCCTACCCAAGCCGGCCAGAGGTTTACTTGGTCAAAAACGTTGTGCGATAGACAACTATGAAAGGCAGTAATTACTGGGGATACGGTTAAAAGACTCAGCATTCCTATCCGAGGTCACGGTAAATCACCTGAAGAAGGCCACAGGTGAAATTTGGCCGAAACTTAGTGAAGGAAGAAACAACACAAAAACCATCAAGATGAGGACAAAAAGTCCGCAATAAATAAATAAAAAAAATAATTCACATGAATTTTTGTTTGTTTTTATGCCAACAACTTTCTGTTGAGGATCACTTCAGAAAATAACTATATCTCATTTTCTTACCAATTTTCCACACACACACACACACACACACACACATATATATATATATAAGTACAATTATGAAGTTTAGCATGAAATAATTCTCAACACTGTTACGGAAAAGCAGGTATAGAACCTTTAAAAATATAATAAACAATAGAATTCCGTTACTTGAAATTTCATGTGTTGGACACAATCATCAGACAATGGAATGTGGCAAGTGATTCCTAAAATTTATAAAAAATATGGGGAATAGTCATGCATGTTAGGATAAATTTCACAAAAAAGTATTTAGCGCTGCTCAAATAAAGGAGAATAAATTGAGGAACTAATCACTTGAGAAGCATTTTTCTTAACCAGGTTGTACTAAGAATATCAAATTTTTTTCATGCAATTTTTTCAGTATGATCTGAGATGCAAAAGTGTTACTCCAGACACAAACAGCAGCAAATGTTACCTCCTTTATAAGACTGTGCTTTTTTCATAATGTCCCATTTTATTATGGGAGATTTACCCGTTTCATCTTTTATTTACCATATATGTTTGGATAATATGTATTTTGGACGGATTTACTTTTGAGAAATTTACCTCTCTACCCTACCCCCACTCTCTCTCTTTCTTTCTCTCTCTCTCTCTCTCTTTCTCTCTCTCTCTCTTTAAATATATGTATGTATTTGTATCTATATGTATATTTTGTATGGATTAAGGCTCTTCGGGAGGAAGTCGTTTTTGTGGCGGCGTGTGTGAGGTAGCTCGATATATATATATATATACACACACTAACACACATACATATATATATAGAGAGAGAGCGAGCGGAAGAAAGAAAAAAAGAGAGTGATAGATAGGTGTGATCGTCGGTAAATTTATTACTTAAGTGCTATGTAACTTTTATCTAGCATTAATCAACGCCGAATTACACTATATGCTTTGAAACAATATAGTTTCATTTCGACTGGAGTGAAACTAAGCAAGGAAATAATTACCTTTGAAAGGGATAATGTTTTATTTGCAGTTTATCTGAGCTGATAATGCAAATATAGAAGATTGTTTCATCTAAACATTTAGCATCGACTCTCTTTTCGGTCAAAAAACAGTGACATACCAGTTACAAGTTATTTTCCGTAGAGATGAATGCCATAGCGATTGGAGTCATGTATTATTAGGGATAAGGTGAATATACGAAACATTAGACCTAATTCGAAAACTGATTGCAATATTTATCCATTTCTTTTCCGAAAAGTCCTCATATCAACATGCAATCTGCACTCAAACACAAGCACACTGACACACACACACACACACACACACACAACACAGAAGACTAAATATGGGAATTGGCGTTAGGAAGATTTAATTGCACCATTATTTCCAGTAAAGAGAAAATGTCAGTCATAATAAAAGACTTCTTAAATCTTGGCTTTTTCCGTATTCCGTTCTGTAGTAAATACGCAATTACCCGAGAAAATACTCAGGCATATATATATATATATATATATATATATATATATGTGTGTGTGTTTGTGTGTGTGAGTGAGAGAGAGAGAGAGAGAGAGAGAGAGAGAGAATTTTGGAATGAACAGAACAGTAGGAAAAAAAGAAGAAAATACGAAAAATCAAATTAACATTTCACTTTCAGAAGTGCTTGTTCGGATATAAAATTTCATTTCGCCAAAATAAAGTCTACACGTGACAAGAAAGAAAGAAACGTGACACGTCTTATTTACTTTTATATCTTGCATAGGTTAAATTCAGGACCTTATTCATTTGATTTTCTTTTGTTTAATTTTGTGTTGTTTATGTCTTTTAATATCCCACATACCTATTAATTCGGTGATGACAGGATATTTATTCAGTAAGCCAACCGTAAATTCATGGATGAGTACACCTTAGACAAGCTACCAACTCCAGCACCACCAGCATCAGCGCCACAACCACCACCAGCATATTCAGTTTTATTTTAAATTGAAAACTTGGGGAATATGATTTAAATTAAACTGCGGTCATATATGTGGTCATATATGACCCTTTGGTGCAACATAGCATTAAGTGTGTTCTTTCTTAAGTCCCTTTTCTGTTGTCTGTTAATTTTCTTTTAAGTGTTTACAAGTTTCTATAAGGTATTATCTTTTAACTATTCATTATTCATTACAGACTGTCTCAAAATTCCCTGATTCAGACATGGAGATTTTATTTTCTATTTTTGGCAGAATATATTTTTGATTGTTCTGACTGCCTTTGTTACAATATTAAGCAACTATGTTATAAGTATAAGTAACTATGTCACAATGTAAAGGCGTATTATATTTCTTTCGAGACGGCATTTGTTGGTAAAGTCAAAATAATAAAATTATCTTAAATTAAAAAAACAAAAAAAAACAACATGGAATTAGACTGAATTGCTCATCTTCAGGTTACAAAACGTAAGTGTGAGACTATTTTATTGTTTTCTAAACTAAACATAAAATTCAAAGTTAGAACATTAGGACAGGTAAGATATTTAAAGAAATAAGATAGTGTTTGTGTGTATGTGGGTGTGCTTTAAAAGAATGATAATGTTATTACCAGAGGCTCGAAATGTTCGTTGACCATTCATAATTTTTCGTCAAAGCCTGACTTTTACTGAAAAGAATATGAATATGAGTGGGATTGATCTCGAATGTTAGATCCATGCCAAGGCTACATTTGACCGACTAGTCTTGACAAGAAGGAGAATGTGATGATCCATATCTCGTTGTACATACGTTTATCTTGTTCATCTTAGGCATCACTTTTTTCATTCAAAAATATTCCACGATATACTGGCCAGTAAAATATTTATTCTCTTATCAGTTCAGTTAGAATTTGCCACATCATAAGTGGACACGTTATTGGTCTATAGAACATAAGAATATAAAAAGTTTCGCTCACCGGCTTTACATGAAAATTAAACTATGTAGTTTATGTTTTATGTAATTTTTGCAGATGCTACATTTTGAAAAAATATTTTACTTCATTTCAGATATCGTGATACATTTACGAAATAACTGGGAAGTTCAAGAAATCTTTAAAAGAGAAGTTTGGTATATTATCAAGGTGAGATGACGATTCCTGATTTTTCTTCTGAGTCTGATTTTGACTGACTGAAATATGAATATACTGGATTTTAAGTAAGTTAATTATGAGGAATTTCAAATTTGTAGGTATATTTTTTTTTTGTCCGCTAAAGTGTCTTCTTCATAAGAAGACAACCAGTTCAAATTTGGGACAGGTGGACAGATTATAATCAAACCCTTTATCTGGTATAGCCTGATTATACTAGCCATGATATATAGGGGAGGAAGAAACAAAAAAGAACTGACAATGCAACTTGAAATAAATGAAGACTTCAGAGCGATACTTGAAAGTTACTAGGGCATGATCCAGCAATGCTGAGAAAAATGAACCTTTCAAAATAGGGAAAATTCTACCCACAATTACCAGGAGGATGAACGGGGACATACAACCCATGCAAAAGAAGTAAAACAGTTATAGAATGAAATATGGAATAGAAAGAAGATAACAAAATGGCAGAATCGATAAATGAATGACAAAAAGCATTACAAGTACTCACAGAAAACCTTGAAGCAGACATCCAGCTGATTTGTTCAGAACAACACGTAAGGAAATGCCAAACTAAAAATCGCCACGCTATGATGGCATACAAGAATTCATGTCTATCCATGACAGTTTACCTCTAACTCTACAACTGAAGAAAATCGGAGAAGAAACAAATATACACAAACAGATGACTTAGGTGAAAACTTCCCTACTGCAAAAAACAAAACCAAACAGTTACCATCACCAGCAACAATAGACCAATGACGTGTCTACCTATGATATTGAAAATCTAACCAGACAGATGAGAGAAGAAGTATTTTACTGAGCAGTATGTCGTGGACTATTTACAAAGGAAAGAAAAAATGCTTCAGAGGAACAGGAGGAACATATTCACAACTTACAATAGAACAGCACATCTTCCTTTAAATGTAGTCTTGGAATAGATAGACTACAAATCGGTCCAGGATATAGTCCTGCAAACTATAGGACACAACTTACAAAATGTCTGAAAATGTCCAAAGTATCCGACAAAGTCATAAACTCCATTACAAAAACAATGGAAAAAGTGGAATTATCAACAGATGGTCAATAGCCAGACACAAGTGAAAATCAAAAGAGGTATATTCTGAGGAGAATCCATGTCACTATTGAGATTTGTTATTGCAATGATGCCACCCCATTATATACTTAGGAAATGTATAGGTGACTAGACATTATAAAAAAGTAAACTGACTTATGCACAACCAAAATGAAAAAAGAAATGGGTACCTAAATATAAATAATACAACTCTACAGTCTGGACAGAGGTGTGAAATCTGGCATTTAAATATGCCATACAAATAATAAAACTGAAAAAGGAGAAACAATGGAAGGAATAGAACTGCCAAATGGCGAAATGTATCAGAACGTTTGGAGAAAAGAAAAATTACAAGTACTCGTGAAAATTGAAAGTGGACAATATCAAAAAGAGATAAAGAAAAATAAGAAAAGATTACTTCAGAAGAACTAGAAAACTTTGGTAAATCTGTGCTGCAACATAAATTCCATCAAAAGAATAAACACTAGAACAGTTTCTTTGTAAGATGCTATGAACCATTCTTAAAATGGAAAAGGGGTAATTCAGACAAATGGAGCAAAGAAAAGAGTAACTGATAATAATTCATATGGCCTTACCCACAAAAAATGACATTGACATACGTTATATGCCACGAAAAGAAAGACGAAGAGGATTTGCCAGCATTGAGGATTACTTAAATGCAATACACGAACGCGTGGAATCAATTAAAAATATCAAGGAAAGATTGATTGAAATAGCCTTTAACAGCATTGGCAAAGTAAGAACTAAGAGAAAAAATTTTGAAAACTGGAAAGAAGAAAACAACCACGCGGTTACTTTACCCGCGAGGAACCCGAATATGGCTAAGAAGAAGATAAATTAAATTTTATTTTAATAACACATCAAAACAATGTTACAAAGACGGATCATATTAAAACGATAATTGATAATACGCCACACTTATATCATACATCATCATTGATGTATCTGGATGGGTGATCAGTGATGTTTCCATTGGGTTCACTGGGGGTTTCGGGTTTTGCAACATCAGACCCCCTCGTCCAAATGACCCTGTTGGCATTGATCTTACTCCAACTCACACCCCGGCAGCTAACCTGCGCATCCACATAAGACAAATGATGACTTCTAAATCTTTCCTTTAAAAATCGAGAAACCTTTTGCTCTTGCTTTCCGGTCGCGATGACGTCGTTATTCAGCTATTTGTTCAATCCAGTATGTATTTTTTTCTTTTTTTTTTCCTCTTTTTTTTCGAAACTTACAAAAAAAAATTTTAAAATGAAATAAAATAAAATAAAAAATTCTGTACATAAATATAAAACTGTGATTAAAACAAACAGACCCCGATATAAAATTTAAATATACGCCACATAATTGCAAGTGAAGGTAATTTTGAGCCGAAGATGAAACCGCTAATCACATAATAAGCGAATCCTGCAAACTGTAAAAAATAGTACAAGACTAGGGATGACAGGGTGATCTACTGGTAATTGTGCAAGGGATTAAAATTTGACCTTATACCTAATGGTATATGCATAAATCAGAATCCGTCTTAGAGAATGATAAGCATAAAAGTTTCAGAGATTTTGAGATACAAACTGATCACCTATTCTTGGCCAGACGACCAGATCTATTCTTAATTAACAACAAAAAATAACATGTTATCTTGTAGATTTAGTTCTTCCGGTGGACCACAGAGTGGAAATAAAAAAAAGATAAACAATTATTTAGACATTATATAGATAACTTTATGTGTTACTAATATATATATATATATATATATATATATATATGTGTGTTGTGTGTGTGTGTGTGTGTGTGTGTGTGTATGTGTGTGTGTATGTGTGTGTGTGTTAGTAACGGAGAAATGTGTGTCTATAATATCCCAATAGATTTAATCAATATTTGACCAAGATTACCGCTTCGTCCCCTTTTTTCTTATCAGCTGTCTTTTGTTGATATATATATCTATTATATTTTATGCATGTATTTTGTTAGGCAAATCGAGCAATCTTAATACCGATCAACCTTTTTCATTACTTTTTTCCGCGTGTTCTGTGTACCGTACAGAAATATCCCTAAACGAAAACAGCTATCAAACTGCTCGTAAGGTATCTTTACACAAGAGAAATCGAAAACCATTAATGATTAAAAACATTTCCCGTTTTTTTAACCTTCAAAATAATGTTGAATTAGCGTAAAAGAAAACAATAAATTCCCATTGAACAATCCAATATCTCTTCAAAGATTACAGTCTTCACAATTGCACTCTTAACAACTTCGTATTGAAAATAAATTTTCTCAACACATATGGGTAGGTCAATAACGAATAAATATAGATAGAAACGCAAATATATCTCGTTTACTCCCTCACCTTTTTACAATTATTCATTCTGAGGAATTAAAACATTTGTAAATATATTTTGTCATAAAAAGGATTAAAATGAAAAGACTTTCAGCTTGCGACAGACAATATGAACACCTTTTTTATTATTTTGTCTACGAGTAATTCCTTATTATTAATTTAAGTTGCTTTTTTTTCGCAACAATTTTGTCGTCATTCCTCATTATTCTGAGACTCCGAGAAATGATTGTTTATTGTGATAAAAGTAAGTCACATAAAATGAAGATAATACTTTTAATCTTATACTATTAGCAGTATATTACTTTTGACATAATATTTTTTTCAGTACAATAATTTTGATATTGTTTTTAGCCGAGTAACATTGTTATTTGAGAATTTTTTGATCTTTGTAATTCAAAATATGATATACAATACAACCCCAGGCAACAATGTGAACCATTCAAACTATTATTTTTAATCCATCCTATCAACTAAAATCCAATCTGAGACAAATCGTACTTTATTCGAGAGTCAAACTTTCTGTTTTCCTGGAACGCACGAAAAATTAATCAACATAATTCATTCTTATTAATAATCGAGCTTTTTTCGACATAATGTCAAGGAAAACATCATTGAATCACGTATGAAGCAAAAATGACGGGCTCGCTAACTAGAAAACCTTCTTCTCAGGGAATTTGCTTTCCGGTGGGGAAAGATCTGTTATACATGTTGTTTAGATTGATCTTTTCTTGCGGAATTTGATAAAAACAATCTGATTTATTTTCAACAGTTGATTATTGTGAAACGTATTAGCTAACTTACTGTATGTTGACATCATAGCAAGTTAGTTCAAACACCAGTCAAGTTTTTACATCAACTTCAAGACTAAAAACTTTGCGAAAGGTTTGAACCACGCTTGTCTCTGCCGCAGTAGGTTACACCGTACCATTTCTGTCATTCTACAAGAATGGCTTTGGTATTGAATAACCCATCAAGATTGATATGGCATCAAAGAAAAACAAAAAAGAAACCTTTACCGTCAGAAAAAAAGCAATTTGGTCCCCTACTTTCTACAATTCTACAACATTGACAGGGGGTAAAAATAACGGGAAAATATAGTTTTGCCTTGGGTAGTACATTGGTATAGGCTACACTTATACATATAAATATGCATTTACACATACATTTATATGCATATATATTTATTACACCTTTACGAATACGTATACACACACACACATATATATATATATATATATATATATATATATATATATATATATATATATATGGAGTTAGGCTTCCTGATAATCCGATAAGGTGAACTTTTGTAGAAGATTTCCAACTCGCGATTTAAGATAATTTTATAATTGGCTCCACTTGTGTTGAGCACTTTTGTAATTGTAGCATTGCAGGATTCGCGGAAGGTTTTTAGTTTTCTTTTGACCAACTGACTGCGTATCCTTTGATTTTTTTCAAGGGGTCGGATGAGGTTGGCCTTTTCTTTCTTTTTGACCGATAATTTTTTCTTTTCCCCCCAGGCAGTGATTCGAGATACTTTTATCTCTTGTTCCTGGCGGTTTTTTTTCGGTTTTTTTTTCTGGTACCGTGAATGCTGGTAGATATTAGATTAGTATATATATATATATATACATATATATAATCATATGGATACATTCACTCATACATACGTATATAATCAGCCTATGAGGAGAAAAACTTTGAAATCTAATCAGTTGTAAACCACTTATAATTGACATTGTGTCAGACCCTGCCTGGGCCGAAGGAGTTGTAGCTAAGACGTAAATTGTTATGACGATAAAGCAACTGAAGTTACAATGCTGTAAATACTTGTAGAAAATACTAATAATCAACGATTCTTAAATTAATGAAAAGAAGTAATGTTACAATAAAGTAATGGCTTGTAATAGATGTGTTCAAACGCTCTTACTTCTTTCTCTTTTTAAGACTAAGCACATTAAAGACAGTTGAAAACCAGTTTTCTCCAGAGTCTTTCGGATACAAATTAGTGTACGTTTAAAGAGAAAATTGTGTGAAAAGTATCAGTAATCACACAGCCAAACATACTGTCACAAAATATTCAGAAACAAAATGGTTATATATATATATATATATATATATATATATATATATATGTATACTGAAACAAAATCAAGCTTATATACACTCTTAAAGCAGTCACTAGACACCTAGATACGTTTTTTCAAAATTTGGAGTAAATGAAAGAAATCTCATAAATATATAATTTAAGGATAGAAAAGGCAGCGGAGATAACATGTTATTATTTGTAATCATAACAAAACAAATTGCCTTGATAAAAAAAAAAAAAACTCTGTTACTGTTTTTTTTTTCTTTTGTCTTTTATGAAAGCAAAAAAAAAGCTTGCGGTGATTAAGTGGTCATAAACAAACGATATTGTTAGATCTCGCGATAATCTCGTGGTCAAAAAGACTCGTGAGATGAACCTATACAAATTTATCTGAGTAATAAATTACCAAAGTATTTGGAAAACTTAAGTTAAAAATATATTTTAAAAAATTGCTGAAATAGGAGAAAAAATATGTTCTTAGCAGTAATTTTTATCGTAATTATATAAAACTGAGGAGTTTTTTCTTACAAATCGCATGTGTCTATAGCTGCATAAGATTGATAAAGCATTCATATAATTACCAGAGATTTGTCAGATTACCTGGGATTGCCCAGAATTCAACAAAAACAACTGTTGAGTATATTAGAAACAGTCTAACTTTGATGACTACATCTGCAGCTTAAGTCACCTCACGTTGGGTAATGTTCAGCGTGTTAGCTTAAGAGACCATTACAGATTACCTCGATTTCAACAATAACATGGAGACTTCAATGCTTAAAAATACGAAGAAAAATCTTATCTTTATTAAATAGGTGGGTGAAGTTCCGTCAGACAGTGAAGGATCAAGGAACAGCATAAACACTGATAAAGTTAGAAAACATTTAAACCGTAAAAAGGGCAGTAAGAAACCCAACTATGTTACAGTAATGGACAACAAAAAACAAGAGGGCATATAATCGAATCTTAAACTTTCTCCCTTTTTCATTCACTCATTCATACTTTCATCCCCCCCTCTCTCTCTTCTCAGGCGTCTTCTTATGTCTCTCTTTATTGATTCGATCATTCGTACTATCCTCAAAAATAAATCGTCTCCAGTGCCCATCACTGAACTGTCAACCCTTCTCTTTATAGGGCTCGGTATCGGTCAAACTTTCACCTCATATTCTCCGACATACAACCTCAGGCTAAATTCAAAAAGGTGGAAACGACAAATTTACATTATAACAATATATATATATATATATATATATATATATATACTATATATAGAGAGAGAGAGAGAGAGAGAGAGAGAGAGAGAAAGAGAGAGGGGGCACTAATCCTTCTCTTCTTCTAGCTATGAATAACAATAAAGTAAACAGGTGTCTCTAACTCTGGTGGGGAAACCATCTAGGGAAAATGGCCAAACCTGAATTCCAAACTTGGAGAATGTTATTCAAAATTGGTTTACCATTCTTCTTTTTATCTAAAGGTAAATCAAAATAAACAAATCCCATATATATATATATATATATATATATATATATATATATGAGGTTTCTCTAAAAAGCACTGGGACTAGGTGTGTTGTGCGAACAATGGCCAAAAGATGGGTAAGTGGTGTGTGTTAGAATCTTACATTATTTCATAGAAATATAATATTGAATTTTTCCCATGTTTTTGTTTACTCTTTTTTAAACTAGCTTTTTAGCGATAAGAACAAGGGAACCATTGAACGCGAAATTTTTGGTTCGGTTAAAGAAAACACTTGAAATGTGTAAGCAAGAGAATGGAGATATGTAAAACACATCGAACATACGTGTTTTTGGATAACACTAGAGTTTCACAGAGGGTTGTGAGGAGATAAAAGATGACTTGAGTTGCAGGATTGAACTGACGATTGTGTGGGTAAAATTGATTATGTGTTGTAATCGTATTTTGACTGTATTTAGAAGTTTATCACCAAAGAAAAGTTACAGGATTGTGTGTGTTGAGCAGCTGGGGTCGAGAGGAAATCTCTTTAATTGAATAACCTACTTATTCACCTGGCCTTACCCCGTGATTCTTTTTTTCTTTTCCTAGAGCTTAAGCACACCATCAAGTCATTCAGAAGGCACATTTTGAAGGCGTGGGAGCAATCCAAACGGCCATAACAATGGATCTGAAAGGTGTCCTGAATAATCCTTCCAGTTGTGATTAGAAAGGTTGCAAAGAGGTATAGATGGGGACCTTAAAGGGAATATTTTGTAGTATGTTTTTTTATTTAGACTTGAAATAAATTGTTTGTGTCACCTGTCGAATCACCTTACAGACCTCCATCCCCCCATATATATATATATATATATATATGTATTTTTTGTAATTGGTTCTACTTTGTATTGAACACTCTTGGTAATTGTAGCATTGCGGCATTTTACGGTGGGTTTTATTTTTCTTTGGACCAACTGATTGCTCATCTCTTTATCTTTTTTAACTGGTGTGACGGAATTGGCCTTTTCTTCTTCTTTTTTTTTTTTTTGTTCTATGATAAGTTTTTCTTTTTTCCCCGGGTGGTAATTCGAGATATTATTTTCTCTAGTTCCTGGCGTTTTTTTTTTCTTTTTTCTGGTAATCGTGAATGCTGGTAGATAGTAGGTTAGTAAATATATGTATATATATAGTTTTATTTGGTCAATTGATATGCTACGAAACCAGTAAATTCTATATTACTTTCTGTGTCGCATACTAAAATCTTGATTTCTTTTTAACGTTTAAGAACTTTCTAAAAAAATAAACTTTTTACCCACAAAAACTTGCTTTTTTTGTTTGCTATGGCTAAAGTTATAAATTCGTTGAAAACTATAAACTATTGTTATATATATATATATATATATATATATATATATATATATATATATATATATATATATATATATATATATCCCATAATACAGCATACCTACATACATTCGAGGCAGTGGGGTTTTTTCTTTGTACTAAATTCATTTTGCATTGTTTTCCTGCCTTTGGAAATGCTATATTTAATATCATATATATATTTCAGAATTCTTCGTTTTGAAGTAGAACTGAAAAAAACTAGTTTTGCAAACCTTTTCCACAGAGATGAATTCAATCATCACCTGTTAGCTATCACTTAAAATCTGATGGTGACCAATTTCATATATGTAAATAACTTCCGACTTTTCCACCCCTAAAACACACATCCACAAATATGCACAAGCAAATAAGAAGTGCCAACAGACCAATATCTGGAAATACATAGACAGAGATAGATAGATAGATAGATTATCTATATAGTACCACAAAAATAGGAATAGACCTCCCTATATAGGCAGTGGATGATGGTGACAACATTCTAATCATCAGTCAACGGAAATTTTATAATAGATGATACACACACATACACACATACGAAAACATAGTTATATATATATATATATATATATATATATATATATATATATATATATATATATATAGTGGTTGGTTCAACGCTGAAATATCTTCAAACAAATAGTTCTGTAAATGATTTGAAATCTGGTATCTAGGATTTTAATATCTCATATACTTAGGCACAATACGTGATTCGGACTGAACGTCTTCTTCTGGAGATTTTGAACGAGTAATTAAATTTTAGGTTTTTGGTTTTAAAGTAAGGATTGTTTTGAATGGTTATGTTTCTGTTAATGTTTTTATGGTAAAGATTTTTTGAAATGATATGATCTTTTTTTATTCTAGGACATGCCTGTTAATATCCCGTTGGAGTTAATTGTCGTTTGTATAATAATTAAGTTTTTCTTGTATATATAAACATGTAGAATCTGTTTATCTATACACAAAACGCATTTACAGAGACCAGAGATCTTCAAGGACAATCAACGCCATTGGAATGTTGACAGACACAAATCCTGGAAAAAAAAAAAAAACATATGCTATAAAAATGTTTACATTCTAGCAAACATTTCTTTTTAGCATATGTTTTTTAAACCTAACTTAACCAGTCTAAATTTCCTGAAGATGAAGTAAAGTCCGAACTCAGTGTAAAGCCTGAGAATATGAAATCATAAAAATCAAATACAAAATTTGAAATCATTTGCAGATCTGTACATTTTAATATATATATATATATATATATATATATATATATATATATATATATATAACACTGAGCTAGCAAGGTGTTGTATATCATCCACCATTTTCCACACAAAGAACTAGTCCATCTGCCATATATAGCAGTAGCTACTAATACCAGGGCAGACTAGAAGGTGAAGAGCAGCTTCTTATAGGAAGAGTATTAGCGTTGGAGACAGGAGATTGCACTAGATCACCTTACTTGCTACCGTAATAACGGAAGCCAATACTATCGTTGGACTATATCTTTATTCGGTATTCACTAATCCTATGTTCTTGTCTACTAATAGTCTCTCTACAGTATATACTTTTTCCTGAGAATATATCTCTATTTCCTCTCATATCGTGGTTTGTCATTTATTTAATATTACAAACGTTCACTAATCAGAACGCAACACAAGGACAGATAGATAGAATGCCTAAACCCACTAAAATAAATGCAAAAACACGTACACGTGTGCATGGGAACTACATTATCTCAAAAAAGATCACAATATTCCCACATAATTTGCACAACCATCAACACCTCTCCCTTCAAATGACTCCTCAGTCCTGCAGCAGATCCACAGAGTCTGAGGTACATGTAACACAGAAAATACGCTTTCTTAAACTAATTGATTGGATCAGCTTGTAGAATTTGATGCTTGAGCACTACTGTTTGTCTCCTCCGAACAGAAAGCGACTTACAAACTTTATTTGAAATTGTTCAAGTAACATTGTCTTTTCCTGGAGAGAAACCTTTATGCACGTATTGTCTCCCATGAGACTACCGATGATTGACATATCCAACCTTAGCGTGCAAAATCCGACCATATGTTTGACATCTACATCCATCCAAGTTTTCACTAGCATTACATGTGCTTCCCTTATGAAGTTGTCGCTTTAGGTTTGCATGCTCAGTGCGTTCCCTCTCAAAACTGATAAAGTCATCACCCCCATTGATTCCCTATTCAGTCCTTCTCAATGCTAGCTTTTCCAATTTATCAGGATCTATTTTTAATTTCTCAAGGTTGTTTTTTTCTTTTAGACAAATCGCTTAGATCTTTCAAGATTTATGCTACTGATGTTTGCCAGCGATCAGCTGACCAGAAATGAGTTGATTCAATTGTCTATCAACACTCATACGCACAAATTCACCTGCCCGCCACATTTGGACTCTTATGATGACAGACTCGATACTTGTACATTCTACCGATGTAAGGACCTTTGAGTGTTCAGAATGTGTCTCAAACACTTCTGATGAAAATCCGCATGTATTTTCTAATGTCTACGAAGCAAAGACAATGTTTTAGATGAATATAAATCAATACCTAAAACATAGGTCCTGTACACATTCAAGTTAATTTTATAGGTAATATTACCATTAGTTCATACCATTTTCAAGTAACTAGTAGGTCATAGTTACTTTTTGAATGAGTTGGTGAATTTCAGCATCAAAAGAGCCGTAATTAAACAATTTACTTCACAAATAAGTAAAAGTTTTAACATAAACCAAACAATGAACAGCTCTCCTGTTACGGGAGTAAACATTACTTTTCTTTTTTCCCCTGGTTATTTTAAACCAAATGTAGTACATGAGACTCCTAATAGGTTTATAATATGTTTCATGTCATCCACAATAGGAATCAGAAAGTGTAAAGGAAATTTCTAATTATTGTGTAAAAAGTCTTTGATTTTAAGTTGAAGCTTCCCAAATAGACAACCCTTCCTGTAGTTCTGAATTCTAAAAGAACGCATTTCTCATAATGCTAAAATGCGTGAGTCAGCATTACTTAGAAGAATACTGATAATAGTGTTCAAGCCAAAACATCTCCCTGTTTAAACTCTTTATCTACAGGAATCGACAAACTATTATTCATGAAAATTCTAGGCTTCATACCTTTGTGCAACTGCTCGAGCATATTCACAAATATCAGTGAGCATCTTTTTTCCAATTATCATCCAAAGAGTATCCTTGTTAACAGTATCAAAGAAATTGCCAAATAACAAAAATCTATTATGGGAGGACCAGTTGCTCGAAAACATACATACATACATACATACATGTAAACACTGTTGGATAGTAACACATAGGTCGATAAATATATGAGAACTCGATGAGCGAACTAGTTGCTAAGTAGGTAACTAGTTAAATACTTCGATTGATTCATCTAAAGAGAGAGAGAGAGAGAGAGAGAGAGAGAGAGAGAGAGAGAGAGTGAGAAAGGCAGAACCTTCTAAAATAGATGTAAAAACGCATACATACATACATATATGCATACGTACATAAACACTTGCAAAGGGAGGTGCCCGTAGTGTAATGGTTATCGTTGCAGGAATTGGACACGGCGACACGAGTTCAAATCCTGGACTGGTTGCATTTCACATAGCACTAATACCCTTGGGAAAGGTATGAATCCAATTATTCTCCCTCCAGCTATGGGTAAATAGTAGGGCAGACTAGGTTCTTCAGCCTTGGTGTGGCAACTAGTCTAGGAGAAGGAAAACTCTGAATTCAAACCTGTTAAACTCCGCTTAAAACATTGACCTTGTGTCATATCCTGCCCGAGCGGAGGGGTTGGGTAAATATGATAAACACTTGCAAAGTAACATATAGGTTGATAAATACATAGGAACATAATGAGCAAGCTAGCTTGTTAAGTAGTTTGCTAGCTAAATACCTCGACCGATTGAAAGAAAGATAGAAAGAAGGAGGGAGTGGGGAGAAAGATAGGCCCCTCTAAAATAGATATATATAAAAATGCATACATACATATATACATACATAGATGTAAACACATTGGGATAGTAGAAGGTAGTTTGATAGATATATAGGAACACGAAGTGTTAGCTAACTTGCTAAGTAGGTAGCAAGCTAAATAGCGCAATAGATAGAGAGGGAGATAGAGTTAGAAGGGTTGATATATACAGGACTTACTAAAATAGATAGATGTAAGAACACATTTATATATACATGGAAACTTGCTTAAGATATATATTTTTATAGGCATATAGGAACACGATGAGTTATTTATCTATTTATCAATCTATCTATCTATCATGATAGATAGATAGATAGATATGAAGAGAAAGATACTAACAGACTGAAATAAACAGATACGAGGATCATTAAATAAGTTTCCAGACTTTTTTCGTATGGGCACTTTTATTGCTTATACACACAGGAAACTCTCGTCCCCTTCGAAGTAATCTCCTCCAGCTGCAATGCACTTGTTGTAACGTTCCAACAACTTCTGGAAGGCCCGATGAAAGTCCTCTTGTGTCAGCATGTCAATGACCTTCGTCACAGCCTCTTTCATCTCCTCAATTGTCTCTGAGTTTAGGGAATAACCAAAAGTCACAGGGAGCAAGGTATCGACTATTGGGAAGCTGAGGAACTGTGGTGATTCCCATCTTGGCAAAAAAGTCTGTGACAAGGATGGAGTTGTGGACTGGTGCATTTTCCTTTTGGAAATGTCACTGACCTGATTTGAAAAGTGCTGGCCTCTTCCGACAGAATCTCTTCCTGAACTCCCTTAAAACCTCTACATAGTAAATCTACTAACCCTTTGGTCAATCAACTCTGGTGTATTGACTTCCTTACTCCTCCCACACCTCTCATAATCCCTCACAGACTCCCTGCCTTCCTTGAATCTCTTATGCCACTCAAAGACTGATGCTCCATTCATGCAAGATGGTCGAAAAGCAGTATGAAGCATGCCGTACATTTCTGTGGCATTTTTTCCAAGTTTAAAACACAATTTTATTGCACATAGTTCTTCTTAAGTGTCCTCACGTCCCAATTGTATTTTTGAAATTCACCAGCTTTATTAGGGTGTATTCCAATTCCTACTGTATTTGTTGATTTGAATCTGAAATAATAAAAATTGATCAGTCATGTCATAAGATGTATAGCAATAACATTCTGAATTCTCAATAGTCTACGACAATTTTAAAAGCCTGTACAAAACAAGTCTGGAAACTTATTGAAAGCACGACGTAGATAGATAGATAGATAGATATCTTAATATTTATTTTCCCCCCTGAAGTTCACTGTCCTGATCATTTTACATTCAATTTAATGTTCTGTACCCACATCATTTAATTTTGGAAATGTATTTTTAACTTTTATTATCGTTATATTTTATGAATGAACGTAAATGTACCAATAGAATGTGATAGATTTTTAAAATGCTAAAGGCATGATAATATGGAATCAGTTAATTATGAAATCTTTCGTGAAAGAAAAAAAATAAATGCTTCCCATTTAAAATTATATAATTAGAATAAGGGAAGAAAAAGTCATTTTCGTGATTTTCAAATTTTTGATGATCCAAGAATATAATTTTACATTGATTAATGCGAAAATAATTAAACTTGCCAAGGCAATGCCAAAATTCAATTAACATCACTAAGAAAGTTGTTTTTTTTCTTTTACTGAGTGGAATAAAACAAAAATTGGCAAATTATGAAGATACTGATGTGATACTCTTTATTATTTAATTTCAGTTATTCTCTCTCATGCTTTCACAATCAATGAGTTAGTCTGTACCTCTTAAGAGGAAATCAGTTACATAATCACATATTTCCTTTGCATAGAATAACATACAAATGATAAAGTCACAATACTGGCGTATCTTTGGTTTGAAACTGCATTTGCTGGTCTGGTGCAAGTTCTGGAGCTCTGGAAGTATGGAGTACCCATTTATTGCCATCATTCACATGTCCACTCCGAGTAGTGGCACGTATTCAGTTTACATCTATGGACCAAATATATCTGTTTGCATATGGTTTGTATTAGACAGTAATACTTAATATCATATACCTGTGTTCAGAAGACGCAAAAATCTCAATGTAAACACAATTCATGCAATTCTCAATGGTTTGATTTATCAACGCTTTTCCTGCAGAATATTCAGTCGAATATCATCATCATCATCATCATCATCATATCGTGCTGGCAGCACGGATATCCCTGACCCTCTCTCGCCACTCCTCCCTATCGTTCATCGCCCTAGGCAGGTCTTCAGGACAACAACTTGAATAAACCAATGGACGACCTAACTCAATACCCAAATGGGTCCTGGACGTGAGTTTGACGACTTTTCGCTCAGGATCGACAGTTCGATCGGGGAACTACTGATGCTCCTCTATAAGAGTGGCTTCTATAGAAGAGAATAAAACAGCCATCGAAAGATAACCATGACCCACAGTCGAATATAATAAAGCAAAAACTATCTCTTGAGCAAACAACACTTTAATCTATTTAAATCAAAATAAGATATTATGAAATTACAATTTTATGAACTAATTTCCCTGATAACCATTAACGTATAATAATAGCTTTCCTTGATTCTCTCACACCATCCATAATTATCAATCATCTTTCTTGGGAGGTTTTATCGACGGCTTCCGCTATACCCGAAGCTGAATATAAGTTTTTGCTTGTCAGCCAACGCTGTTTTATTTTTATGTAAGAGTCCCAAAGGGAACGTCACTTACGAGTTCCTCTCCACAACTACTGCAGTGTTCATGATGTCTTACGTCTTACTTGGATTGTTTTTCAGATGGGAAGTAAGTGGCTCTACAGCATTTTTTTTTGTGGAATATAGCTTCCATGATTTTTTTTCAAAAGAACACGCAGCATTCTTGCGTAATTCCAGTCACAAGGAATTTCGTAAGAGTTCAGGTGTGCAAATAAAACGGATAAGGCTACATCTTGGAAAATTTCCGTTTTATTTTATCGGGGAGATCAGATATCATGTCAATAGCAGTTCATGCCTTTCTTCAGTGTGCGTTGACACCTATTTCAGAGGATGAGATGATTGTATATTTCTATTTGACATTAAGTAGATAGAGCTACCATTTCCACTTAGGTTGAAATAATAAACAAAATATTTAAAAAAAATGATTACGCACACACACACACACACACACACACACACATATATATATATATATATATATATATATATATATATATATATATATATTGATTAAATAATAAAGACACATTTTGTGTAAATGATTTTATTAAGCTCCTTTCAAGTTTCCAGATAATTGTCTTGGTTTTAGCTTTGAATTGGTGGATGGATTTATCAAAATTGTTCCGAGTGCTTTCTGACTTTTCATAGGCCATCATCAGGGGTTGCTTGAATGTATAAAGAGTGCTTTCCTAAAGGATTTTTGGAAAGAATTTTTAGGCTTTTTATAACTTTTCAAAATTACGTAAAGGCAGAGTTGGATAAACCTGAGATTCTGATGAATCTAAAAAACGGAATGCTGTCAACAGAAATATAATATTATCAAGAAAATATGGAATATAAAAAAAGAAAAAAACTAAAGGTATTTCAAAACATTGTCGCTATTTTCGAAATTAATTCTATTGATTTTAGGTTGTTTTTTTTTTTAAATATTCATGCCTTCTAGGATTTTTAGTCGTAGCGTATTTATTTCGTGTGCTGTTAGAGTGGTGTTTTCAACTAGAATTTTTCGAAATTTGAATTTGGGAATAGAATGGGTTTTAAGATGTCAGCCTATGGAGCTAGAATCATTAAGGTGTATCGTATGCTGTCTTGAAAGTGTTGTAGAGGTAAGACCAACATACGCATTATTTTTCTTGGAGACACAGTCTCCCATAGGACATTTGAACATATATACGACGTTTGAGAATTTCACTGGAGGGGGAAGAGTTATTGGAAATAATTACGTTGGAGGTTTTAAATTTGTAAATGATTTGTCTTACTTTTTGGAAGGATCGGTTGGGAAAACATTTTTTTGGATAAGATTTTTTAGTATAAGTTCATCTATCTTATAATTACTATGAAATTGTTATTTTAGTAAAGGTTTACTGATTGTTTACTGTTCAGGGTATTGTCTATATTATATTGTTCAGTTTTATCAATGAAATTTTTAATCCCTTTATCAACAATGTTGTTGGGAATCCTATTATTAATAAACGCTTGTTTTATAGTTTTAAGTTCATTAAAGAAGAGAGTTCGTGAAGAAAATAAGAGTTTAGCCCTGGAAATGAGGGTTTTTAAGATTGTTCTTTTTAAAACAGAAGACGCATTCACTAGGGAAATTGAGGGTGAAGGAATTAATGTGGGTAGGTTTTTTAAATGTGGAGGTTGTAAATCGGTCAATATTGCTAGTGTCAATTAGTATACCAAGAAATGATATTTTCTTGTTAATATTGGGTTCTTGTGTGAAATTAGGAACAGAATGGTTTGAAAGGTCCCTTGTATTATGTTAATTTCATCAGAGTTAATAATGAGAAGAGTATGTCCTCAGTGTATCTTAAGTAAATACATATTAGGTTTATTGATGGTATTAAAAACCTTACTCTTCAAACTTATTGCACACACACACACACACACACACACACACACACACACACACACACATATATATATATATATATATATATATATATATATATATATATATGTGTGTGTGTATGTATGTATGTATGTATGTGTATGTTAATGATAATACTGATAAATGTTATTAACGACTTTGACATTTTCAATGTTCTTATAAAAATGTATTTCTCTGACCCATTGTTATTTTAAAATATATTCTGCTATATCATGCGAGTAAATACTTACTTGATAAGCGAATTAATAAAGAGTGACAAGATAAACTTGATTTGAATATATATATATATATATATATATATATATATATATATATATATATATATATATATATATATATATTCTGGGGTACGTGCAACATTTTAAAATGGCTTTAAAACACTTATGGGTTTTGAAATACTTTAAAATGATCAAAATCCTGGAATAAGGAACTCTTTGTTTCCATCAAGTCTCATCAGAGAAATATAGTGTAATATATGATCGTTTCACATGAGTTCATCTTGTATTGATTGATAACATCTTCTGTCGTTGAGGTACAATAAAATTGATTGTTGATAAACTTCTATAATATTAAAGTAACAAAGCAGGGCAGGAAATCCATCTGATTAACACTTAAACTGTAGCATATTTGAAACCCTTCTCCAAAAATAGATATCAGTGTTAATGATAAAGATAATACAATATATATATATATATATATATGTGTGTGTGTGTGTGTGTGTGTGTGTGTGTGTGTGTGTGTGTGTGTGTGTGGTGTGTGTGTGTGTGTGTGTGTGTGTGTGAAGATTCTGTGCGGCTCGTGCAAAATTTAAAACGGGTTTAAAAAGCGTGTGCATTTAAAATACTTTAAAATCCAGGAAAAGGGATCCATCGTTTCCATCACATCTAAGCAGAGAAAAATACTGTGATATATGTATGATGGCGAGGAAGTAGTTATGCGGTAGTCGACAGCGAAAAGTGTGGAGGGGAAGAGTAAGACAAAGCCGAAAAGAATATATACACAGAGACAGAGATAGATAGATAGAGAGAGAGAGACGCACACATACATATATATATATATAGAGAGAGAGAGAGTGAGTGTGAGAGAGAGAGAGAGAGAAATAGAGAGAGAGAGAAATAGAGAGAGAGAGAGAGAGAGAGAGAGAAAAGCTAGCGTTCGGTGACAGTCGGTTTCTCGCCGATGTGAAAAGACTCATTCTTCCGAATATTGCATTATCAATGAACTGACAGACTCCATACGCTATTGAGAGAATATATACGCTATTCTGAAATATACATGCGTTATGAATGATAATGAGAACTCATACAATATTTCAATATATGTATACATACATACAGGATGTTGTCCTGAAGACCTACCCAGGGCGATGAACGATAGGGAGGAGTGGCGAGAGAGGGTCAGGGATATCCGTGCTACCAGTGCGATATGATGATGATGATATATATACATGAATAATGTTTTCTACTTCTTGATATAATAAACATAATGCAACTCAAATATCCTGGCTTGAATCAAATACAGGGTTAATGAGATCCACCTGTGCATTCTCATTTTTTAATCTTCACGTTTCCTTTTACTCCAAGACTTTATTTGCAGAGTTTACTTCAAAGACGACGTGTATGTCTACGAGGATAATATAGAATCGAAAGTTTCTTGCTATTTGAAATTACAAAAGATCTGATATGTTTAACACACACACCACACACACACACATATATATATATATATATAGAGAGAGAGAGAGAGTGAGAGAAGGAGTATTTTTGACGAATTAATGTAAACGACTCAAAACTAGGGATATTTTTTTTGCTAAAACAGGCCTCTGGGATAAGTAATGCTAAATTATAGTTTATTTAACTTAGAGGTAAGTCCAGCACTGGGGTCAGGAAAGTGCAGATTATTAACTTTTCCGTTTAACTAAAACCAACAAGGATAAAGATTTTTTTTATGCTGGCCTTCGTTGAAGGAGTTCCTTAATAGCATTGAGAATTCAAGAAAAAAATTTTTTTTTCAATCTGCCTGTAGAAAAATACACAAAAAGAATTTTACAACCAACTTTAGCAAGTTTTCGCCCGAAGAATGTTTTAGATTAAACCCAATCAATGGATTAATTAGTCAAACTTCAACAGCCTTTCAATTGCTACTAAGCCAAAGATTAATGGCTTTTTGGTTAAACGCAAACATTTAAATTCGCCCAGAGAAATCTGATATTAAATAACATACATATTTATTTATTTTTTATTCCAAAGTTTGACTTTAAGAAAATCATAAATGGAAATCGAACGTGTTTTTATTTCAAAAGGAAACAAACTTTGAACAATACTTTATCAAAGTGTCTGGCCTCTGGTAGAAGAATTGGTCAATAAAAAAAAATGGAAATGGAAAAAATCTAAACCCGAAAGGAAGAAAAAGCAACATAAATCAACACATCATAACATGAGAAAACAGATACATTATGTTTTTATTACGTTCATTATGTCTTTCTTCTTTTCAACACACACACACACACACACACACACACACACACACACATACACACACACACACACACAAAACTCACGCGCACACCCACACACACACACACACACACACACACATATATATATATATATATAAATATATATATATATATATATATATATATATATATATATATTATCGCTATTGGGTATACAAAACGGACAGCTATTTTTGGAGAGTCTTAGTTGAAATCAAGTGTATACGAAGATTATCTCTCTCTACCTCACACACAGTAACACGGACACAGACACTCACACACAGACACACACACACACACACACACACATATATATATATATGTTTGTTTGCATATAACGATGTATATAAATATATGGGTAGTTTTACGCTATCACGAAGACACACGAACACATTATTGGACTCAGTTGCCCAAAAATCGACGGATTCACGTAAAAATTCACGTAAAAACTTAGGAGAAAAAAGTCGTTGCTCTCTCTCTCTCTCTCTTTCTCTCTCTCTCTCTCTATATATATATATATATATATATATATATATATACGTTTGTGTGTGCATGGGTGTAAGCATGTATGTATGTGTACGAGTGTGTGAATATGTATATGATTATATACATGTGAATCGATATTATATGTGCATGCTGCAAAAAATAAAAGCTCCGTAGACTAAAAGATCTTATTAGAGAATATCAGGTGTTATTTTGGGGACAAAACATACGGTCCATTGTATCCCAGGTTTCTCTTAGAACCCGGGACTGTTAGTTTTTCTGAGGTATTTTATCGTCAAGATACAGTATCTTTGAAACTCACAATTTTCCTGCAACGAAGTATCAGTTCCGAGATGTATGCTTGCTTGTGTGTATGAGTGCGAGCACGTGTGTGTGTGTGTGTGTGTGTGTGTGTGTGTGTGTGTGTGAGAGAGTTTTAGGGTACATTTGATTAAGATTGAGTCTATCTTAAAATAGGTACCTATTATTGTGTGCTCGAAAGAGATAGATAGATAGATAAAAGTATTTTCTCTGTGTATATAATCTGCACCCTCCTTCTGTATTTTATTAAACATTCATCAGTGATCAAACGACACTTGATATTATCTTTTCTTAGTTGTGAAGATGGTTTATTACGACCGAAACGTAATAAAGTCGACTTTCTTTCATTTTAAAGCTTTCACTTTCGATTACTTGTTTTTCAATTTTTCTTTACATTGTCGGATACTTTCCCATTACTTACTCCTATGCATATGTGTGTGCATGTTTGTATTTGTATGTATGTGTGTGTAAATGCAGTGTGTGTGTGTGCGTGCGTGTGTGTGTGCATGTTCCCGGAAGACTCGCCTCTGAGCTGATTAACAGACGAGCTGCATGAATTGGCCATTCGAAGTCAACAGAAGAATTACAAAGAATAAACAACAGTATCTCCCTCGTACAAAATATGAAAGTCCATTTTCCTTGCACAGATGGTAAATACAGCCCGAAATTATCTTAAATATTCAGAATAAACTCCAGTAGTCTAACTTCTTTCCTTTCCGCTTGATTTTCAGAAAATTCTTCAAATTATAATCGAGCCAACTGAGATTGATGTTATGCAAATGTAATTGTTAAAATGTCATTATATCAATTTTCAAATGTGAGGTTCAATTTTCAGTGTATGTAGTAGGACGACATTTTTTTTGTCAGAGTTATCAAATTCGAATTCAAGTCATGTTTATTTTATCCACTTTTGGACGAATATCATTGGGAAAGGAATGAACTTCCACATTCTGTTCGACCCAGCTCTGGGTCGAACAGAACCACAACTAATCTTCCAGAGGGGTGGCTTTGGCATTAAATAACTCATTAAGATTGATATGTCATTAAACGAAGAAACCAGAATAAACTTATAGCAATTTTTGCTGTTAAAATTACATTAATTTACTCTCATTTTTAATATATATAAACATTTGATCTTTTTTAAAAAATTTATCTTAAAAGACATTAAATAAATTGTTTTTTTTTTGTTTTTGTTTTTTAATTACAGTTGTAAATTACACTTAACTAAGAACTAGATGAACAAGTTAAATTTTTCAACGCCTCTAGTCGGATCCTGCATCCGGATACACAAACTTCTTCAGAGCCTGAGAAAAAACATATTTAAAACTGAGCAGTGGTTGACATGCTGGAAACGACGTTGTTGTAAGCTCGTTTGCGTTATTACATTCGGAGAAAGACTCTTTTGAAAGATATAAACCCTTTATCCGCCCTGTACTAGGAATGATTCGACCTTAAATAACTGACAGAAATTGCCCTGCCAGTAAACGAAGAAACCAAACTTCAAAACCGCATGAATTTAAATCTTATCGATAAATCATTTGTAACAATGTTAAAAGGAAGGAGTAGAGAGCATGTTGGTAAAAAGATTCTTAGAGGAAATAATATAGAAACGGAAATATCATTCATTACCTAGTGTAAGAATAGCATAAAAATATGGGATTTTGCTTATGAAATCATCATCATCATCATCATCATCATCATGTCGCGCCGCCAGCGCGGATATCCTTGACCCTCTCTCGCCATTTCTCCCTATCATTCATCGTCTCCGGCAGGTCTTCAGGGTTACATCCTGTGTCCTCACATAGTTGCTGTATGTAAGTTCGTGCTGGTCGTCCTACTTTTGCACATCCATATGTGGGGGTCCACAGGAGTACATCGCTTATGAGCTTGTCCTTGCTTCTCCAGCAGTGTCCCGCGTGTCTGGTTCGTCTAACTTGTATAGTTTTCGTGATGGGGGGCAAGTGGTCGTATAGTTGAAGTCTCGTGGGTTGTTGTCGCCAGGACTTGTTTAATACTGCTCTCAACATTCTTGTGTAATTTCCGTCTAGTTTCCTCTCCAGCCGCTTCGTTAGCGTCCATGTGGTGCATCCATATAGTAGTATCGACACAACCGCTGCCTGGAAGAAACTGCGTTTCATTTTATCCGTTAGGTCCGACTTCCATATGATCGAGAGCCTATCGATAGCTGTTCATGCCTTCGTCAGTCGTGTGTCGATGTCTTTTTCGGTTGATGAGACGCTACTTCCTAGGTAGGTGAATTTGTCTACTAGTTTCAGAGAGGCTCCGTATAGTGTGGCAATGTTGCCCGTTTGGTTGTAACACATATATTCAGTTTTGTTTGCATTGACATGGAGGCCAATGCCAGCTGCGGCTCGTTCCAGACTATGCAGTAGTGTCTCTGCTTGATTAGGCGTATTCGCTAGTAACGCCAAGTCATCAGCGTAGTCGGTGTCCGTGATTGTTTTTGCGGGGTACCGTGATTGTTTTTGCGGGGTACCTTTTGCTTCTTCTCTTAGTCAGCTCGAAGCCATTTTCTCTGATTTTGTCGATCGAAGTCCTAAGCACATAGTCTAGACAGATGATAAAGAGGTACGGGGCTAGTGTGTCTCCTTGTAGTACTCCTGCAACAATGTCGAAGTATTCCGTGTCTCCATCTGGTGAACGAACTTTCACTTTGGTGTTTCTGTAGAGTATCATTAACGCTGCTACGGTTTCTTTTGGTAGGCCGTATGCTAGTAGGATTTGCTCCATCGGCCTTGGTAAAGTCGACAAATAGTCATGTCGCCTGTAAGTTTTTTGCCCGAACGCCTTCAAGGATTCTACGGATGGTCAGTATTTGTGAGGTTGTGGATCTATTTCTCCGGAAGCCATTTTCGCTTTTCCTAAGGATGTTGTCTATTTTGGGTTCTATGCGGTTTCGTAGTAGGGCATTGTAGATTTTGGCTGCTATGGATGTAAGTGTTATCCCTCGGTAGTTCTTGGCTAGTCCGAGGTAACCTTTTTTAGGGAATGGAAGGATGCATCACTTCGTCCATCTTTCTATCCTATTTTGACTATAGACTGCGTTGCATTGCCGGAGCAGTATATCGTCGAATTGTCTAGTCTTCCACACTTCTGGGGGGATCTCGTCTAGCCCTGCAGCTTTCCTATTTTTAATTGTTCTGAGAACCGAGTCGAGTTCTTCTTTGGTGAAAGGACCTAGTTTTACGTCTAATTGCTTACTAATAATTCTGGTGATCGGTTCATCCGTTATTTCCGGTGGGTTTCCTAGTAGATTTTTGAAATGCTGTTCCCACAGTTTTACTCTTTCTTGTTGGCTTGCAGCTTTCAATTTTGCTTTGGCTGTGCTCTTCCTTCCACTTACTTCGTTTATTGTTTGCCAGGCTATCCTGGATTGTCTATCTTCCACCGAGTCTCTAATCTTATCTATCTGATTTTGTATGTATTCTGCCTGTTCTTTTAGATATATTCCTGTTAATTGATGTTGTGCCTTTTCTAGTTCTCGTACATTTGTGTTTGTTGGGTTCTTTTGATAGTTCTTGGGGGCAGTTTTCACAAGTACACGTTTTTCTCTAACCGCTAGCGTTTCCCAGGGGGCTCTATATTTAGTTCTAGGTTTTGTTGGAATACACTTTGCTGCTGCCTCAAGGTGTGCTTCTACAAAATTTTCATATTCGTCATTTGGGGTATCTTTTTCTGCCCTCTCTTGTAGTGTTTCGAATCTGTTTCTTTATTCTAATGCATATTTATCTCTAATATCTCTGTTGTTGAGTAGGGCCCAGTCATAGTGCTTGGTTGTCGCTTTACGTGTGGTGTTTTTTCGTAGGCTTAGTCGTACTTTGGCCGTAACAATTCGATGATCGGAGGACACACCCTCGAAAGAGGAGTATGCCTCGCAATTTATCGCACTGTTTTTTCCATTTCCTGTTTATAAGGACGTAGTCTATCTGTGCTTTACTCTTATTCGCGTATGTGTAGGTCCATAATTTCCCCTCCCTTTTTTGAAAGTTTGTATTGAGGCATGTTAATCTATTTTCTATCGTGAAATCTATTAGATGCTGTCCATTCCTGTTTGACGCGTTGTGTAGGCTGTATTTGTTGTGTCTGTTTTTCCCGATTTGTGCATTCATGTCTCCGCCAATGACTAGCAGGTTGTGTTTCGGAATGCTACGTACTAGGGAGGATAGATCTTCGTAGAATGTGACTATTTCGTTTTCTTCGCTAACATTGGTAGGGCTGTAGCAGGAGATAATTGTCGCTTTGGGGTTGCCATTAAACGTTGCGGCCATCATCTTAAGTTGTATTCTCTCAATGCTGTTCAGTGTTTGTAACGCTCTTGGTCCTAGAAGCATTCCCACCCCTCCTACCGATGCATTGACAGAGTTTTTCCATGCCGATACAGTCACTAGCATCCATCCATTACCAGTTTCGTGATACTTGATATCTTCGGTGTGCGTGTATCGGTGCTCTTGTATGCAAATTATGTCTATCTTATGTTCTTCGGCTGATGCAGTTAGCTCTGATAGTTGACCTATATATCGATACTACTATATGGATGCACTACTTGGACGCTAACTAAACGGCTGAAGAAGAAACTAGACAGAAATTACACAAGAATGTTGAGAGCAATATTGAACAAGTCCTGGCGACAACACCCCACAAGATACCAACTATACGGCCACTTGCCTGCCATCACGAAAACTATACAAGTTAGACGAACCAGACACGCAGGACACTGCTGGAGAAGCAAGGACGAACTCATCAGTGATGTACTCCAGTGGACCCCCGCATATGGCCAAGCAAAAGCAGGACGACCAGCTCAAATATAAATACAGCAGTTATGTGAGGATACGAGATGTAACCCTGAAAACCTGCCAAAAGCGATGAATGATTGGGAGAAGTGGCAAGAGAGTGTCAGGGATATCCGTGCTGGCGGCACGACTTGATGATGATGATATATATATATATATATATATACAAAGGATTATTCGGTTCAGTTAAACCAGAGTTGGGAGTAAGGACAAATTTGTGTTTCCATCCGATTACACTATATATATATATATATATATATATATATATATATCCTGCTAATCATCACTAGGTCTTGCTGAGAGCACAGAATTCGCTGATTCTATCCAGCCAGCCATGGTTATCGTCCGTCGTTTGTAGAAGGTCCTCTAGTCTGCATCCAGTGTCCGTACAGAGCTGATGTATATACGAGTATGTCCTAACTGATCGGAGAACACTGGCGTGTCCAAGTGCTGGAGTCCCTTAGAGAACGTCGCTTAAGTATTCGTCTTTATTTTTCTTGTTGTAACCTACACACGTTGTTTGTCTTACTTTGATGGCTTGTGAGATAGGAGGTAAGAAGCCATACTGACGTTGTTTTGTTAAGTGATTTGCTGAATAAAATTTCAACATCCGTTGGATTGATACAGATTTTGCGCGTGACCAATTTTCTTAGATGTACTCGAGTTGATCTATCGGCGTGACCATCGACCCAAATCCAGATGTAATTTATATATGTTTATATTAACATGAATCATATGATATCACTCTCACTTTCTCTGTCTGTCTGTCTGTCTGTCTCTCTCTATATATATATATATGTCAGTGTTTCCGTGTGTCTGTATTTCTATCAATATACACAAAAAACATATATATTTGGTTTGGTCGTTATTTAATAGTATAATCAACTTTCTTGGGTTATTTAATGCCACATCTATCCTTCAAGAATGTTGTGTTACTATTCAACCATTACCTAGGAGGATAAGGGATTTATACATTTCGGAAGGGTATTTATCAGAAAGTGAATGAAATAGCCCAACTGGAATACAAACTCGCTTTCCGCGATTCCACACCCAAGTACTTTAACCATTACACCACGAGGACACTCCCGATAGCTATTTTTTTTTTAGCTCATACAATGTATACTAACTCAGTACTCATAAGCGAAGTCACACGGGCACTGAAGCAAGCATCTGCACAAGTACTAATACATACATGCTCTAATGAACACACACACACACACACACATACATATATTTGTTGTACCTAAGATAACTTTATATACACGCATAAATGTTAAAGTGATTATTGCTTATTTTATATATATTTTGCGTGTATGTAATATTCATTTTATGTGTGTATTGATCTCTAATCATGTCTATATGGCGCTTGTTCTCTTATTTCTCTATAAATAAGAAGATAGCAAGAAAGCGAGATAGATATCTCGGCATTTAAAATGATTCCTTTTAACTGAAATTTTCTAATTTCTGCATTTCTTTTAAATATTATTCTCTGAATTATCTTTCTTTCTTTTGCATAAATAATTTTTTTTTCTCTTTTTTTTAACTAATAGAATAAAAAATAAATTCTATTGCAAATCACAAGAAAGAAATAGGAAAAAGGGAAATAAAAAAAGACCTGGCTGGAAAAAAAAAATAGTACTCTTTATTTTATGGGGAGGACCGTAGGTCATCTCGAAGAAATGACTGATATATGATTTTGATTTATTCTTTAAAAATTTATTTCCTTTTTATTTCTTTGTTCTTTTTTTCATTTTTTTTTTCTTCTTCCTTTTTGGAATGTGATCAAAGAGAATTTATCCAAATCAAAGCATATCAGACAGAGAAAATAACAGTTGGTCGTGAGTAAATAGTTGGCACATACCAGTGGTGATG
>CAUZXS010003828.1:10000-112500 GCA_963585895.1 Sepioteuthis lessoniana | reverse complement strand
GAGAGTAGTTCTGATGGATATTCCAGAGTTCCCATTTGAAAAACCACATGCGAACACACACTTGAGATAAACAATTTTCTTGTAAAGTCAATGAATCTGCATTTTCCATAGATGATGCCTGATAAACTACAAGTGAGCATATTCTGGAGAGATGCAATTTTCTTGTAAAATCTGTGGATCTACATTTTCTCTAAATAGTAATTTGAAAATTTGTATGAGAAAACACGTTGGTGAGAAACGATATGGAGCCAGACAAGGTGCAAAATACCAACCGAAAGCTATGATGACTGGAGATGGCAGAAAGATAGTGAGGTCTGGCAAATCTTTTAGATGAACCCTCCACCCATAGCCCTGAATTGTCAGCAGTTAACAAAATATGTCTGCAAGACAGAATCTCGTGGGTAATATAAAACTACCGCTTCAGTCTCAAGTGTACACAGTCGTGTGAATGCAAATGTGGGGATTAAATGATTGACTAATCTACGACGTGAACCAAAAGATAATAATAATTTCCTGCTTTATAGGCTATATTATTCTTCATTATTTTCTTTTTGCACTAAAAGACACTGCCATCATATAATTCAAGCAATATTACCTTAGTTGTCATTAAATATGATTTTGTAAGTCCATAAATGAATCGTTCTAGCTCAAAAACATATAATTCGATGCATAGAACGTTAAAATAGGAATATTCCATCAAAATTTAGCTTAAACACAGATTAATATTGCTTCAAATAGCGGCCATCTTGAAAAATGACAGCAGTCTTGAAAAATAGTGACTATTTGACTATTTTGTTTTCAACGTGGGTAACTTACTTTTCTGAAAGAATAGGTACTGGAGCATTTGTAACCAAATTTAGTGCCTGTAACACCGAGTGAATGACAATTTTAGTAATCTGCTGTTAGCAGAAAAAGGGTCTGTTCATCCAAAACAAAAACATGGTCTGTTCATATTTAAAAATGATATTCACCCATCTTTTCAACTAATTTTAATGCAATGGAAGAGTACCGTTTGGATCATTGATGCCAATGTATTTGGAATTTACCTTAGCCAGAACAAGAGTGATATTTATTGAAAATGCTTTTAAAATTTACAGTAATCGAATCAATAAAGAATAACTTATTTGACCAAACAAAAAACGATAAGATGAAATCATTTTCAGGAAATATACCTCAACTTTTATAATATATTAATATATATATATATATATATATAGATAGATTAGCCGTTTGGCTTTCCTGGAGTGATTTGGATGAAACCATTTTTACAATATCGGTCACACCTACTTGAAAATAGATGAGTTTTCGTTAATTTTAACAATGAAGCTTGAAAAAATAAATATAATTTTCAAACTTTTATATATTATCCCTTTTAATGACACTTTCCTGACAGTGGAACTTTGAATACTCTATCTCTACCCTTTGTAATAGAACCCCCTCTCCAAAAAGAAGTGTCCTGGATATGACACAATAAATTGCATCTGGTAGTGTGGCTCCAGTTCTGAAACTCTGGAGAGTTTAAAGTAGACCTCCACTGCCATTGCTCCCTTGTCCACTCTGACCCGAAGTGATACAACCTGTTAATTTTTTGTTGTATCGTGGTAAGGAAGATATATATAGTGAAATAAAGAGTTAATCATTTATTAACTGCAGTGACAAAGTCCATCAAATATTATAAAACTTGCGCTGTGGGTGTTGCATCCGAAAATGGTCTTACTACTGACCGAGATCTTGCAGAACTGTCGTGCTTAAGAAACACAATGTCTTTTATACCTGCGCGATACCGAAAGTCACGTGGTTCGAGCCACTATACAACGTTTCATGTTTGGATCAAATCTATTTCTGCAAGAATTATTCGTATGCGATAAGACCACGGGCAAAAGAAAACCTCACAAAAAAAAAAAAAAACAATTGCCCCCAAAAGTTAAAAACAAACATACAAAGTAAACAATTCTGTAAATTCTAGGCTTCTAATAAATCTAGGTTTGATAAAATGCCGTTAAAATCAATCAAAGATTTTGGTACTTATGCATCTATGTTACCGCGATAAACCCGAACTTTCACGAGCGTTTGAGGGCCGATAACGGAAAGAATCGCAATATGCCAACAAAACGCCTAGCCAATCAAATTTAAGCAAGCAAACGATAAAATAATTCAATCAATTTGTTGACAAAGTTACGAGAACAGTATTATTCAAGCAAGGTTAAACAAGCTAAGTGACAAACTACAATCTGTGGAAAAGGTGATACAATTCTGCCTAGAAAAGAAAAAAACTAATTGGCAAAATTAAAAGTTGCTTGACATACGAGCATCCTTTCCATTAAAAAAAAAAATAGAAAAAGCTATGCCTGGAGATGTCGAAATACCATATGCAGGATTGGGACTGCATTACGCGAAGGGACGTTTTCTCCCTGTCCAAACTGGCCATTGCTCAAATATTAAAATTGATATATCTGTGGTCGCACGAGATATGCTACAGTTACAAATATAAGACAAGAGTGCGGCATCACCTCAGCGCATACCCTGACAGACTGATCTTTATGCATTTTGTCGGCATATTCCGATTCTTTCCGCTCGTGAAAGTTCGGCTTTATCGCGGTAACATAGATGCATAAGTACTAAGATTTTAATATATGCGAATAAAAATAGAAAACTCACTTATACAAATAATCTGTGAAATTTATGGATAAGGTTCTGTGAATAATTGAAAGTGTCGAAAATGGTTTGCAGAATATCGATATAGATATTTGTGATTGAAATATAATCCATTGTCAGGTAGTCCGATTTTATTTCATTGCAGGGAAATCATTATAAATGAGAAAAATAATGAACATTATACAAATCTGATATTATGTAAAGGTCCCAATCTGATGTTGACATTTTTTGTGGTTGTTGTGATATTCTCATCGTTTTGATGTATGATTCTGTATATGTTGAATCAGAAATTAATACGATTGTGCTAAGATAACTTCTTTTTATAAAGAAAGAAAATAACAAAAAGCATATATAAAGATTTGACGAGCGATTGAAGTTGATATTATGCAATAATGAGGAACACAGAGGTCACTGAAGAAAGTGAAATGATCAGCCATTAACTGTTGTTTACTATGAGCTCTTTCCCGAGAAAATATGATACATATGAAGGAACAAATATAACAGCAACGGAATACAATCATCTATGAATGGCTTTCGGGTTTACGGAAGAAAAGCACATAATATTTCATAAGTCTAAACTTAGAAAATTTAATTCGAAAAGGCAAACCAAAATTTTTGGGAAGTTTATCTATCAACAGTCGTCAACTGATATTTTAGTTTTGAATTAGGATTTATTCCGATTTGTATAAAATTCTCTTTTTTTTTTTTCTTTTGTTTTTTGACAAATAAACAACGAAAATCTCTATTTTCATGATTATCGGCGGAAGTCACCGAATGCAGTTCTTTAGTCAGATTTACAAAAAAGGTTAATATTTGCTAAACTTATCTAACACGGTGCAATAAAACTAGTTTGAATTCAGATTTTTCTTTCTCCTCGGCTTGTTGCCTAACCAACTATCTCCTACTTATCTATGGTCAGGAGAGAAAGACGATATGAAGTCTTCCCATTCCGAAAAGTATTTAAAGAAACAAAAATTAATTGTTCGAAAAAAGGCTCACACACACACACACACACATACACACACACATACACACACACACACACACACACACACACACACACACACATATATATATATATATATATATATATATATATATATATATATATATCCTAGATATTATTCAATTAAATATTACAGATATACGACTGGGATGCACTATACAATAATCATTGTCAATTTTCCTTCTCGTAACTTATAGATAACTTTCTATCAGAGATTTATTCCCAAAATAACCCATTTTAGAAAACATCTTGATTGGTTTTAATACGCTTGTCAGTAATCCTTTCCAATATTTTTAATTAATATATATATATATATATATATATATATATATATATATATATATATATATATATATATATATATATTCATCTACCCGATCAGCCACTGATGTGATGTAATACGAGATAGATTTTTAAGCCTGAGTAATGCTGATCTCTAATTAAAAGTTTTAATCTCCTCTACCTGATTTTTACTAATCCTAAGAAGAAGATAAAAACTGCGTTTAAAAGCAAAAAATGTTATCTATCTATCTATCTATCTAATCCGCAAACCATCTGCTGGATATGACACAGGATCAATTCTTAAGTATTGTAAGGCTTTCTTGTCAGAGTTTTTCTTCTCTTAGTTCGGTTGCCTAATTAAGACTAAATAAACTAGTCTTTTCTAATATTATCCTATAAGTGGGAGGGGGATAATTATATACATACCTCCAACAAAATCATTAGCGTGAGGTAAAACGCAGCCTAATACAGGACTTGGGTCACCGATTCCCTTTTCTATGACGGTAATCGCTACGTTAGGCCTCTCCTGGAAAAAAACATGTTGTAGATTAAAAAGACGACGGAAGAAAAAAAATGGAAATATTTTGTTCTATAAAGTTTATAATGTGGGGTCAGCAGGAGGTACACTCATCTTATTTTAAGCCTAACCGACTGTAAAACATTCCTTTGAATTTTCAGTCAATTTACTAAATATGAATTTACCCAACCCCTCCGCCACTTTCAGGATGCCACGCAAAATCAATCTAAGCAGAGCACATATAGTTTGAATTAAGAGCTTTTCGTCTGCGCGGCCGGGTGTCACAACAAGTCTATATAATCCAGTAAGCTCTACTCTGCGACAGAAGAAGAACTATTGGATTCATATTTTTCAAAGGGGCATTTGCCCGAAAGGGAGACACAAACGTTAAGTGTTTTAACTCTGGTCACTATGTCCATTTTCAAAAATGATACCCGGGAGTCTATTTTAATCTCGCATAATATTTCGAATCCATTCTCTATCCTCTAACAATATCACTTGAAAAATGCTATGTAGATTCAAGTACACCTAAGAAATAGATTATCTAATTAACGTCCTAACAGCGTACTTAGTACAACTTTTTAGTCGACGCCTGTTCACTCGAGCGGGTAGAATGTTTGCCAATGGCCCGAGGGACCGGGGTTCAATCTCAAGTGATGTCATACCAATGACTCAAAAAATGATACCTGATACCTGCTTTCTTTACACTCAGCATTATAAGGTATGTATCAATCCAATGAAAGGAATAGCACCCTTCCCTACACATCAGTGTAGTAGCTAATGAAAAGGAAGCCTTTGATCGCCTTTTACTACGGTCACCAACTATTTTATATCTAATTTTTAATATAAGATAATATAGTATAATATTAGTGTGATATCGATAAATATTCTACATTATTTTTCGATCGATAATTAAAAGTTTTACAATATTTCAGTACCTGCTAGATTGCGGCCTGTATATCGACTGAAGCAGATCAATCCATGGAATGAACCCATGGTGGTTGGTAGTATTGTGGCTGTTGATGCCTTGGCATGTTGTATATTGCTTCAATCTTTACGTAATTTAAAATCCTTATGGAGGAGCATGAAATGTAGTGTAATCCGGCATTTGAGCTCTACACTTTCGAACGGGATCAGCAGGCCTTTAGAACAATCAAGAACAACTGTGTGAAAGGTGTAAGTGTCGTTAACCCCAAATGCTTCTTGAAATTCCGCTCGAGTTCCTTGAACTTCAGCCAATAGACAAAGTCAAATAGATATAGCGTAGTAAAGTAAGTAAAGTTGTCTCCGTTTAGTCGAGGGCGACCAGAAGGCTCCCTTTTCAATAGGTACTACACTGAGGCTTAGAGGAGGGCGCTACTTCTTTCCATGGTTTTCTCCACTTTACCCTCGATATATACCTTATATTGCTGAGTGTTAAGCTAAAAGGTATCGAGTACCATATTTAAAGTCTTTGGTATGACGCGACATGGGGTTGAACCCAGGTCTCCTGGATCATTAGTGAACACTCTACCCACTGGGCCATAAATGTGTAAATTCTATTTCTTTAAAATGAGTGAAAAATTTGCCGAAAAACAAAAGTTACAATATTTTTCTTTGTAAGCAAAGATAAAATTAGTCAGAGCACTGATTTTTTTTTAAATAGCGATAGTTAAGATTCGTGAAATGAAGTTTAGTATTATTGTTATAATTCATTAGCTTAAAATAAGGGACATGTTTTGTGAGTGTAAAAAACCTTTTGTATTAGTTTGTCACAATGAGAGAGAGAGAACATTTTTTTTTATGCCTGAACGTCTATGTGGCTGCAGTGGATATTTTCATCGGCAAGCTTATGCTGAATTATAAGTATTTTCAGTTTAAGAAAAAAATTAACGAAATTGAAATTAAATATAATTTCGAAATAAAAGAAAGTCAAATATTATCGTTTGCGAAGTACCTCGAAATTTTAAAATAAGATTGAAGAATTAATGCAAAAATACAAATTACACCTTTTGAAGCACGAAAATTAACACCTTTTTTTTTATTATGGAAATCAGTTAAGTTCTCATATATTTCTACAATCTTTGATTCCGAGGCAGTGCACCAAGCCATAGAGTCAAATAATTTGAATAGCAATTAAAGAGTATTAGTTGCGCTCACTATCGGACAATCCAATATTCTTCGTCACCTTTTCAAGTTTGGTGAAAGAATCTGGAATTGCCAAATTGTACGTCGCATTACTAAAATATTGCAAAACTTTTGATTCACCCATATATAGTTTTATATGGATTAATATAATATATTATTTATAATTACGCAGCACTTTGATTTAAATTTTAAACTAAATATAATAATTATCATAAATTATATTTTTATCTAGTTTCTGGAAATGTCTTCCTTTATATTCCCAGTCTGTGATGTCCGTGCATTGATCTCTATCATCATCCATTCTCCCATTTTGTAACAGACGATTCAGAAAGAATTAATTAAAGTAGATAAGTACAAACAAGAAATGTCCAATGTCCTGTCTAACATTTCCCAAGTGTAACCCTTGTTCAACTCAATAGGCTGCACGCGTTGATAAGAAAAAGAAAAATAGACACAAGGAAATTTAACCGTTTTCACTTACTGCTCAAGAGATAAGAATTATCTTTGATCTATGACTTTCGCGAAATTAACTTTTTTTTCTCTTCCCTGAGATGCGGAAAGAAACTGTTAAAGAGACAAATTGGGAAGTAATTGTACTTAAAGCTGCAGAGAATAATTCAGCGTAGAGGAAATAGACAGAAGAAAATGATGGTGACAGAATGATTACAGGCGAGTATCGTGCTTAATTATGATTGATTTGGCTTCCTAATTGGTTCATGATTCGTTCATCAAGGAGAAACACTTGACAGTTTGCTAAATCAGCGTGACATGTTTCGCAAGAGGATTAGTGATATCGATATCTCGAAATATGTCAATCTGAATTTCCGACACTGCCTTCTTTCTTTCTCTATCCGTCTGATTCCATTCCAAGCTATATATATATATATATATACGAGGGATAAATACAAAAAATGGTATATGTCGTAGATTTTACTTCTGCAAAAGAAATTAAAACCAAATTCGAATTTAAAGAATAACTTCAATCTAATAATAAAAATAAACATATCTATTTGGCTCAAATCATAACATCAAAAAAAAAAAAACGAATAATAATTGATTTTTTTCTTTAAAGCCTTTGGAATTTGTCATTTAGAATTATTTATTTGATTATATAGACAATTCTTCTGCCCCACTTCAATATCCTACATTAAATACAACCTGCTAAAATAAAAGCTTTTATAATTCAACAACGAAAAAGTTATCCAACAATTCTAATAGAAATTTTCTCAAGAAAAAACATTACATAGATATATCTACCCAATAATTTAGCATCGAAAAAAATCGAAACAACCTCGATATCTAGACTATTAGAAACTCATCTAAGACAAATTGGAATATAATTAGTGTTAATAAGAACAAGAATTATTTTAGTACTAAATCTTGCACTCGTACTAAATCGATCACGTGTACGGGTTGTATAATAACCGATATTGGTATGAGTTGAAGATCAATTAAGAATTTCACTTCTTAACACATCTGCGATTCTAAAATAATCAATTATTAAAAACACGTCAATAAAAGATGATTTAGAAACCAAACCGTTTTAATTCTAAAGATGTTGAAAAGTTTGTCAACACACATAAAAAACAAAGAGAGATCGTCGAATCCAACACTTTTTCAAATTATACCACTAGCAAACAAAACCCTGTTTTTTTTTCTCTTCTTCTGCTTATTTATTTAAATTATGTCTAAATAGTTACAGTATCCTTTATTTGATCTATTTTCATAATTAATTATCAATAAATTGAACTTATTTCTAAAATGGCCCAGTCGGTTGGGGTTGTATAATACACCGAGTGCTTCTTTGAAGAGAGATAAGAACCCTCAACGTGTGTCCTGGATAAGACACAAAACAAACTGATGGTGATGTTCCTGTAATGCTGGAGCTTTGGGGAATGTGGAGTCCCCTTCATTGGTATCGTTCCCAGCTCCACTCTAGCCCGGAGTGAAAGCACTTGTTAGGTTCTTATCTAGGCGTTAAATAGAACTAACCAGTGAATTTTTGCAAAAATGCATTGCGTGAAATAGGACTGTTTTGACATTTAGACAATGTACTTATGTTCAAGTAAACTATCTAAAATATAACTGTTTTTAAACAGAACTAAATTGTGTACTTTTTATGAACTAAGTTGTTTGAAATAGAACTGTTTATGACATTGAAACTGCGTACTTGTGCTAAATTGAACTGTTTGAAATGGAACTGTCTTGACATTATATGAACTGTTTTGACATTTAATTGTACGTAAACAAAAGCTACACTTATATTAAACTAAATTGTTTGAAATTTAATTCGGCGTTAAATCTCCCAAAAAGGGTTGATATCCCATAAAACAACCAACCAACCAACCATAAATTCTAAATGAATCGATCGGATTTCTTATCAAAATATTTTAAAACTATTCTTTTATTGCAAACCACAACAAATATGTTACTTTATAAACTTTATTAATTCAAAACAAAAATAGAAATTAAAAATTCCGGAAAATGTCAAAAATATTCCAGAACTACAAATATAGATATTTTTCTGAGGATCTTTAAAAACTTTTAATTCTTCTTATTTTTCATAATCTATTACAAAGAGGTTAACTTTCTTGGAAAAATTTCAGAACACTAATTACGAAACAACATTTTTAAACGATACGCTCTTAACTTTAATTGAAAGTTGAGCATTTTTATATGAAAATAATTTTCGGATGATGCATTACAATATCACTCTTAAACACAAAATATTGGCATATTATATATAAATTAATCTTCGCTCTCTCTCTCTCTCTATATATATATATATATATATATATATATATATATGTGTGTGTGTGTGTGTGTGTGTGTGTGTGTGTGTGTGTGTGTGTGTGTGTGTAATTGTAATTTTAGAGTTAAAAGATTATTGAAACTTGATAAGCACTTATCACCAACATCGTGAATAAGCAGGATTCACAAACCGCCACACGCTCACATAAAAACATAGTAAACATAGTTGGAAAATAGCTCAATAGATAAGTATTGTTTGGGATTTTATTATTGCAACTCACCAAAATTATTACTACTTCTATATTTCCAGCTCATTTTAAATTTCTTTCACTAGCAATGTTCTTTCTTAGTCTTAATATAATTTTGGGCTTTGATTCCGGTTTTAATTCTTTAGAAAACAAGGGTGGGCTAAAAAGATCATAGACTGCAAAACTGATAATATGACGTCATAACTGCTGTCAATGAATATTTTACCAATGAGATCCAAACATTGAAATACCGATAGAAGTAGAGTGTGAACTGCAAGAGAAACATGCAGAAAAATGATTCTTATTTGGTTACATTCCATGGGAACTTTTTAGCCGAACCTCATTAATACAGACAAATTGTTTTGGGTTTTATGAACCTGACTGCACGATATCTTCTTCCAAATGAGTAAATGTTTCCACATTATTTATCTTTTTTCGACTGTATTTCTTTCTTTCTTTCTTTCTTTCTTTCTTTCTTTCTTAATTTAATTTGGTATTAAGAAGTAAGGACGAACTCGTAAGCAACGTGCTCCACTGGACCCCTTCACACAGACAAGCAAGTGTTGGACGACCAGCAGCTCTGTGCGGAAACGGAATGTAGCCTAGAAGACCCGCCGAAAGCGATGGCCGATTGAGACGAGTGACGAGGGAGACACAGGGAAATGCGTGCTAGAGAAACGACATGATGATTTCGTACAACTCACCACTACTTTTCCAGATAACCTTTTCCTTTAATCCGCTTAGGACAAGCAATTTTTACGGCGTCTCTTTTAGACTCTTTTCAGTTATTTACAATCTTGGGAATCACATTTATTTTCAGGCCGCCGTTTCACTGGAGCATCTTTTGGTAACTTTAGTCGATTTCTCCATTCGTCTAAAATGTTTTTTCTCCGAATCTTAAATATTTTTCTCCAACTAATATCGAGAAAAAAAAGAAAAAAAAAGTATTTTTTCATTATTTCCCTAATCTTTTTTTTTTGGTTCTGTTCTTGTATTCGAAACTTTTTGCAAGATTTTATATAACTTAAACACTCTATCTGCGGAATGCCGACATTCTTTATCTAACATTTTTTTAGAAAGTTTGCTAGTTTTTAGAATTTCTAAATGAATTGCAGTATTATTTATCTTTGTGTGAAAATGATCAATGAGTTGAAATTAAACACATTTTCAATAGAATCATTCTTGTAAGGAGTAAGTTAAATCACTCAACGTTTCCTCAGGCGGATATTGTACTGTTTAAACATAATCTGATATACGCTTTGCGTGCTGGGTAAAAAAGTTCCGGCTAATAAATCACTAGTTCATGTTCTTATAAATCAAATATAGTTGTAATTTGGGGACCATAGTCGATGGTGACCAGAAGACTCCCTTTTTAATAGCTATTACACTGAGGAGAAAGGGAGGGCACTACTCCTTTCCCTGAATTTCTCCACTTTACCCTTGATACGAACCTTATATTGCTGAGTTTAAGCAAGGATGTATCAAGTACCATTTTTAAGTCTTTGTTATGACGGTACATGGGATTGAACCCAGATCTCCCAGACCATTGGCGAACACTCTTTCACTAGGCAAATCAAAGATACTAGAATATTTTAGCTTATAATTCAACTTTACAGAAATCTACAGCATTGAGATTCTATAAATAAAAATATGGGTATATCATCATCATCGGCATTGTCAAGCTATACTTTTATCATAGATTCTTTTCACTTTATCTTGCTAAACGTCCCTATCGTCCATCACTCTAAGTTGGTCTTTAAGCCTGCATCCAGTGTTCACAAGGATGAATTTAAATCATTGTAGTTCGAGCAACATTGATATCTATATGAGAGGAAGTTTCCAGGAGAACATCGCTTATTAATTCTTCCCCGCTACTCCAGCAGTCCCTAGATTGTTTTATTTGTCTTACTTGGATTGTTTATGGAAAATGAGGGAAGCTGCTCTTTTGTAGCGTGATGCTTCTAGGATTTGTATAAAACAGCACGTGACAACTTTTAGCTTTTTATCAGGGCGTTTTGTTTGAGTTTAACAGGTGAAATCATACATTAGTACTAACACAATCATAGCTTTGAAAAATTCACGCTCTCTTATATCACAGATATCAGATTTCTTTATGATTGATAACCTATGCTATGAACATCTGCATATGAGTCTGTTGCTTCCTCATGATCTGCACACTTAGTACCAGAATTGTAACTGTAATCTCCTTAAGTGCTGAAGGTTCCGTATTTAAATTCCTGTAGAGAGAACTTAATGGCTCAATATCCCATAAATGCTTCATGGGACTAAACTCAAATGAGTTTTGTGGTCTGGCTAACACAGTAAATTTTTCTTCAACTTCTCGAAAACATTCCCATACACTTGTGACAGCGAGCATTATCTAGCTGAAAGATATCGCTGTCATCATAGGAATTGGTTGTTGGCATAAAAATGCATACCCTTTCTTCAGTAATGTTGAAGTAGTTGGTGAACTGAGATAAGCAATATATCATTGCTTTAGATTGTATGCTGTTAGCATTGCTTCCCTGAAGTAATTACGCATGCGTACTCTATCAATAGGATTATTTAGAAAAAAAGAAGATCTATCGTATCAGGCCATCTTCAAATGACACAACGTCCACTTTGAACATTAGCGTGTCCACATATGTATTTGCAAGCCCAACTATATATATATATATAGTTTCTTTCTTTCTTTCTTTTTTAATGGCAAATAAATCTATTTAATGTCAAAGCCATACTTTTAGTGTTGTTAGGTTTGATTCAGATTCTTTGATCAATATGTGGGTTATGTGGTGCCTTCGATAAGTTTCCAGACTTTTTATATACATGCATTTAAAATTGTCGTAGACTCTTGTAAATTCAGTATGTTATTGCTATATATCGTATGAGATGACCGACCAATTGTTAAGATTTCAGGTTCAAATGAACAACTACAGCAGCAATTGGAATACACCCTACTAAAGCCTGATTGTGACAGCTGGTGAATTTCAGAAATGCAATCTGGATGTGAGGACACTTTAGAAGAACGATATGCAATAAAATTCTGTTTTAAACTTGGAAAATATGCCACAGAAACGTATGGAATACTTCAGACTTCTTTTCGACCATCTTGCATGAATTAAGCATCAGTTTTTGAGTGGCATAAGAGATTCAAGGAAGGCAGGGAGTCTGTGAGGGATGATGAGAGGTGTGGGAGGATTAAGGAAATCAATACACCAGAGTTGATTGACCAAAAGCTTAGGGTAAGGGTTATTATGTTGAGTTTTTAAGGGAGTTCAGGAAGAGATTTCTAGGGATAAGGCCAGCACTCTTCAAATCGGATCATTATCATTTCCACCAGGACAATACACCAGTCCACAACTCCATCCTTATCACATACGAAAAAAGTTTGGAAACTTATTTAATGATCCTCAGATGTCTACGTCTGATCTTCTGACTAGGATTAGGTTATCCGTTTTTATCTCAAAATCCATGAGAATTTCATGCGTTTAATTCTTCAGGACGGAATCTTTTTTTTGCGTGTATTGTTTGGTAGTATGGGGAAATTTAAATTATTTGCACTATTCCCTGTTGATCATCTTTCCCACACAGTCGTATCTCATCCTATACTCTTATCGAACTAGTTTGCAGTATTTGCTTACTATATGATCATTGGTTTTGTCTCTATCACCACAGAATGTACTCTTGCTATTCTGTTGCATATGATCGATTTTGGCTTAAATGTAATTCATCCTTATGGCTTTCTTTTGTGTTGCTATTTGATCAATTTCACTTTCTCTTATAATCTTTCCTTTCGTAGCCATGTCATGGGCATCTTGTCTATGATTTCACTAGCTTGTCGTTTGAAATATCCACATAGTTGTTTTTCTTCCCATCTTTCATTTCTTAATATTGTTATGTATTCTCCTTTGTACAGTAAACAAAAGATGCATACACACATACGTGCATACATACAGGATTTTTTAAAATTTCAACCATATAGAACCCGTGTAAGGTTAGTGAATTACATTCATTATACTTTTCCATTTACTTTTTATTTTTGTCATTAGTGTTTTTGCACATAGTTATATGATTTCACGTATCCATGATACGCATGATATACACACTTGTAGAAAATAAAGTTATAAAACGTGGTGGGAGAAAATCTAAAGAAAAGAAGCAGATGAGAAAAGGAATTGAGAAGGAGGTAAAAGTGGGTTTAAGAGTCGGAAGTAGGAATTATTGTTATTGACTGTAACTCACTAGGCATATGGTGGAACGAGATCGAGTCAAATGTAGTAGGTTTCAACGGACATTTGATCCGATGAAAGTGGATTAATAATAGTGAGATAAAATAAAGAGAGAAACCTTTTGTAAGTGTCTGATTTATCCACACACACACACATATATATATATATATATATACATTACTGGCAAAAGTGTTTAGGACCACCCTTCATTTCTTAAAAAAAACACCTAACAATGAGATATTTCTGTATTTTGTATACTAAACGATATAATATCGATAGCTAGAATGGATTTGCTTCGATTCTAACAAAAATTAACACTTAACTATAAAAAATTATCATGCAGCGGCGCCATCTTTTTTTTCTTAATAAAACCACTTCCTTAGTTAATTACTGCTTTAAACATTCTTTACATGCTTTCCTATACTTTTGAATAAACTTGAGAACAGACCTCTCTGCGTGTTTTTCAAGCAGTGAAGAAGGTCACTCTCACTCGTTGGGTATTACCTTGAGGACAGACCTCACTGAGAGTTTTTCAAGCAGTGAAGAAGGTCACTCTTACTCGTTGGATATTAACTCGAGGACAGACCTCTCTGAGAGTTTTTCAAGCAGTGAAGAAGGTCACTCACACTCGTTTGGTATAATTTTCAAAGCCTCCAGTTCAATTCATTTCTATACGACTTCAGTGGGAGATTGAGGTGGTCAAGATATAAATTTCAAGATTTTGTCAATCTGTTTTGCAAAATTTACTTTTGTTTTGAATCGTTTTCTCGTCGAATCATTTTTACAATGCTTCAAATATGTTTTTGCAAAATCGAATGCTACTAAGTGTATTTGTTTGCTTGTTTGTTTTTTCATGATTCCTTCGATCTGAATGAAATCTCTCCTTAACACCATAACAGAACTATAGCTATACCTTATTGTTTAAACTGTGCGTTCATTATAAGGTCTTTTTTCCAGTCTTCCCAAATCTCATAAAGGCGCCTCTAACAACCAAAAAGTAAAAATGGGCGTGTCTTGATTGATATAGACTCCTTGACATCTGCTGATCTGTCAATTTTTCACAGTTGAGAGCTACAAAGTTTGTTGTCGAAAGGAATTAAGTTAAGCTGTCACGTCGGATACAGTTTTTTTTTTACTGTGTCTTTTGATCTCAGTAATCAAGAGTTTATCTGTAGCAGCAATTTTCTGTTATGTTTCTCATGTTTTTTGTTGTCAGCTGTTGCGACAGATTCTAACTGACTTTCTAACAAACATATTCCATCTCCTGTGAAGAAACTGTTTACTTAATGGCAGTTAATGTTTGAGAGCAAAAATATTTTTGTAATAGCACAATTTTCGTTTTTCCTCAACGGCTATGTCTTGGTCAAAATGAGTATTCCTAGTAAACATAAACCAGTGTTACAATATTAGTTAGTGTTGAATTAACATTTAGAAATTGTACAACACTTAACATAGTAGAGAATTTTGAATATTCTAAAATGTTTACTCCGAGGTTAATGGTGAAAATGAATGATAATATTACTCACTCAAAATAATCATAATTTGACAAATTCATTGCAGACAGACGTTTGAAATTTCAATATTTTGTCTAGTAGAGGTGAATGATTGTGAGAAGATAGCCTGAAGAAAAACAGATGAGTAAAAGCAAATGCATATTATTTTTGAGATATCATCTTTTACTAAAAAGAATACAAAATAACTCATTTTAGGATACTTTTTAAAGTTCTTGATTTGATACATACATACATACACACACATATATATATATATATATATATATATATGTATGTATAAACTAAAAACCTAAAGCACAACATTAAAATTCATTTGCTACCCTTTATATATATATATATATATATATATATATATATATATATATATATATATATATATTCAAGATGTTTGATTGTGGTACGATAGTTTTTTTTTTTTCCTGTAAGTAAGCTCCACACGTGCTTCAGACTTCGAGGTCCTCTTTAGAAGACTAATGACTTGAATAAAACCCAGGAAGCAACACCTGAGAAAACAGAAGATTTGCGGCCACCTGTCTCCAATCTCATGAACTATTCATGAAGAACAAGACAAGACAAGACATGTGGAATGCTGCAAGAGAACCAAGAAATAACGCGTCAGTAATGTTCGCCAATGGACTATTACACATGGACGGGCCAATGTTGGCCGACCAACTAAGACACCGAATGTACCGAAGAAGATCACACAAGAGCGATAGATAAGAGGTATACTTGGTGAGGGAGAGAGAGAGAGAGAGAGAGAGAGAGAGAGAGAGAGTAAGAGAACGTTGTCTTGTCAGCGCTACTTGTTGATATATATATATATATATTTATATATATATATATATATATATATATATATATATATATATGCAAATTTCATTAAACATAATAGACATTTTATGTCTACATATTTTCTTCTGGATCCATTCGAACTCCCGTATTACTTTTATCGTATTCGGGGGGAATTGATTTATGTATTGTCCATAGTTGTATGTATCCCTAGTGCTTTCTGCCTGACTTTGGGCCATCATCAGGGGAGGATCTATTACTAAACTAATGTAACTTTTGTTTTATCATATTACTACTGTGTAAGGGCGTCTTTGCCGTTGAAGATTATGGCGTTTGCTTTTAAATGGAATTCTATGATTAGTGCCAGTAGCTAAAGACATTTAAGTACATTAGCACTGGTTTGAAAATTAATTCTATTAATTGTTGGTTGCATGTTTCTAATATGTAGTGCTTCGAGAATCTGAAGTTTTTGTTTATTATTTTGATGTTCTAATATTGTTGGTGAGAATTTTCCGTAGTTGTGTTGTTGTGTTCGGGTTCGAGTCTATATTTTTGTTAGTGTGTGTGTATTTTTCAGCATGCGAGCATCTGTGAGTCAGCGTCCATGTATGCGTGTGTGTGTGTGTGAGAGAGATAGAGAGAGAGAGAGAGAAAGAGAGAGAGAGAGTGAAAGAGAGAGAGAGAGCAATAGTAATCCTTGAAAAATGAGAGATTTTTGATGGAAGCAATACTTTTAAAAGATCAAAGAGAATAAGCAAATTCCCAGTCTAACATGTAGCCTAATGATGCAGATTTCTTTACATTTAATATCACTTTTGTATTTTCCAAATTCCCGAAATCATAGATACAACTATAGAATGTCAACTGAAATCTCTCACTATTTCCAAAATAGAAACATCAATATCATCATTTACCTAGGTTGCAACGGGATCTTTAAAAATTCCACTGGTTGTATGGCACTTGATATCGATTATTTAAAGCACATTAAAGTGAGACTAACTAAACGGCTGGAGAAGAAGCTAGACGGCAACTACACAAGAATGTTGAGAGCAATATTGAACAAGTCCTAGCGACAACACCCCACGAGACACCAACTGTACGGCCACTTGCCTCCCATCACGAAAACTATACAAGTTAGACGAACCAGACACGCAGGACACTGCTGGAGAAGCAAGGACGAGCTCATAAGTGATGTACTCCTATGGATCCCCACATATGGCCAAGCAAAAGCAGGACGACCAGCTCGAACGTACATACAGCAGGTATGTGAGGACACAGGGTGTAACCCTGAAGACCTACCAGAGGCGATGAATGATTGGGAGAAGTGGCGAGAGAGGGTCAGGGATGTCCGTGCTGGCGGCACGACATGATGATGATGAATGATGATAGTGAGACTAACAAACCTATCTTAAATCATATGAATATTGGAATTTCTTTTTTTTTTTCAAGCAATAATATTTGTAGAAATAAAAATTGTGTTTGATTTAACCTCGTGCTTTTCTACAGAATATCTGAAGCATTAAAACGAAACTTATTCATAGCTTTACCACTGCTCGGAATTCAGATAATTCTGAGAAATTCTTATAACATTCACTGCTTCTTCAAAATTGCATTTACGATGCCTGTCCTGAATTGGCTTTTCATGTGCAGACGTTCTAATGAAATGTTCGGTTTAACGACTAAATTAAAACTACGTGTGGACTGTTTTATACCGGTGACACAAGTTTTCAAAGCCAGAAAAGTGTCCTTTGCAACGCAAAGAAAAAGAATCGAAGTGCACGAAGGTGTGCCAGAAGGTAAGATTAAACCAAACGATTATCGTTTGTTTAAAGGAAAAGAGCTTAAAAGAAGAAAATAAATAAACAAGATAGCCTTCCTTGTCAAGACATTGAAGATTTCTCTTTGAAATAAGTGTTTGATGCTGAAACCAAGTTAAAAAAAAGTTTCGATCTAGCTGATAAACTAGAATGTAGGAAATGGATTCGATTTGTTCATAGGGCAGTCAATAACATTGTGTCTCGAGGAAATTCGCTTTGTAGGTAGATTAAACGATCTTTATAAAACAGTGTGTTAAATGGGCGTGATAATAACATACATATCTATCTATCTATCTATCTATCTATCTCTCTCTCTCTATATATATATATATATGTATCTGTGTGTCTTTGTGTCTCCATTCAACGAATCGATATACTAGGTTACCAGTCTATTTTCTAACTTCGTTTAACACATATCAATTATGATAAATAGTATTTAAAAAACATTCAGAAAAAAAACTTTTTTTTAACCAAAAAATTTCCTGACAATGATATGTTATTGAAATGAGTTAACATTTATTAAAAAATATAAATAGCTTAGAATTCTAACTTGACGTATTACTTTTGTTCATTATATAAAAAGTAAAGTTGGCGACCATAGTCGAGGGTAACCCGAAGGCTCCCTTTTCGATAGCTACTACACCAAGGTGTAGGGGAGGGCGCTACTCCTTCCCTGGATAAAATATATATATTATATATATATATATATATATATGGCGGGGGCAACGTCTGTATTGAATTTTCTTATATCCATGAATAAAGCGTGCTCAATATCGATAATAGAGCTTATATATCCGAGTTAGGATAGCGAAGACAGATCTAATAGCGCTTAGTGTTTCAGTTTCTCTCAACTTTAGAAAACATAGACTGCCTTTTAAAGAATCTCCCACAAACTAGATCAATTTACCTATCATTCTCAACACATTAGCATATAAAGGCATAACCAACACACAGGAAGTACTAGGTTTGCTAATCAAACAGGTGAAAAACTGACAATTACCAAGAGCTCGTAAGTTTTGGTCTAAGTTAAGTAAAGTTAGCGACCATAGTCGAGGGTGACCCGAAGGCTCCCTTTTCGATAGCTACTACACCAAGGTGTAGGGGAGGGCGCTACTCCATTCCCTGGATTGCTCCACTTTACCCTTGAACCGTACCTTATAATGCTGAGTGTTAAGCAAGGTGGTATCAAGTTCCATTTTTAAAGTCTTTGGTATGACTCGACCTGGGATTGAACCCAGGTCTCCCGGGCCATTGGCGGAAACTCTCTCTCTCTTTCTCTCTCTCTCTCTCTCTCTTTCAATCCCCCATATATATATATATATATATTAGATTTTTCTTTTTTTCAATAAAGCATTTTCAAATGCTTTAATTTTTTGACGATGTTTATATCATGTTAATTACAGTTAATTTCTCAAATTGTCATTTATCCATTCACACAGGTTTATTGGTGGCTGTAGAATGGCGGTCTAATTACAACTGGCTGTAGAATGGCGGTCTAATTACAACTGATTGTATGAGTGAGTTTTGATGACAACAGGAAGTCAATCCATCTCGGGTAATTTTTTGCCAAGATTGGTAACAAAGTCGCATTCATTGTATGTTCACACATTAATTTTTCAGTAGTTTTTTCTTAAGCAGTTATTTATTTGGTTTTATCAAATAGGAAATATTTTTTAACACATCGAAAATGTAAAAAATTTTAACTGATCTTTTTGTCCTATTGATAGGACCCTTACACATACAACCACTCTTGTGCCTGTGTCTACCTGGGAGTAATGGTACAAAAACATGTCTCTGTACTCCTTAAATTTCCAGACCTACCACTTCACCATCAGATTTAGTTTAATTTCAAACACTGGTAACTCCTTTCGGTGGCTATACTCCTTTCTACAGGGGGAACAGTTAGCGTATTCGTAGCCTAGCTGAAATTGTGCAGTGGTCTGATAATTTGCGATTAAAAGCAACTGAACCTATTGATAAAAATGGGAAATGCTATGTAATTCAATTCAAATCGCAGGAAACTAAATCGGGTGTGAGTAACGCTGATTAACTTGTATGGTACGAAATTTTGACCAAAAAATCAGTGTTGTGGACAATATGTCAATGGAAATGTTAGGTGATGTATGCATTCCAGACAGCCGGAACATCTTTTTTCTTCTCCTTTAAACTATCTTTGATTGTAGATTTTTTTTTCTAGAAGCCAAAACCGATTGTAACACATTTTTAACCAAATATATGCAACATTTGAACCAGTTTTACCCAAGAAATATCTTCTCTTTGTCCATTAAAACATGCACTTACGATGGCTAAATATCTGAATAATTTCCCTGAAGGTTGAAGTTTCCTGTAAAATTATTCATAATTACTAAGAATATAAAATTCATTCAAAACTTACGCTTAGTCACAGACGACACATTTTCGACTATCTCCCCTTTCTATTTGCCAAGGTGAAAGATGGTCATATCAAATGCCGGGCAACCAATTTACCAGGTAATCTATTCAAAAAGAAAAGTTTTTATATATATATATATATATATATATAAAATTCTTAATATAGAATATCAAATATTTAAACGTACAGTTAAATGTTTAATTTCTGTAATCGGATGTTTGATGTTGTCAAATAATTTGAACAATATATAAAATCATTCTCTGAAGACCTTCTGTTTTTTCCTATTTATACATTTTCATAGTGTCAGATTTCTTTAAAAATTCATATATATATATATATATATATATATATATATATATATATATATATATATATATATATATTACACACGTTCACTTTTTGAAAAACTGATTCAGTTTCTGAAAAGTACTAAAATTACCTCCTCGTAGATAGACAATAATAGTAGACAAAGAATTAAAATAATAAGCTAAATCTATATATATATATATATATATATATATATATATATATATATATATATATATATATATACTAGAATACCAACTGAAATTTTTCAAGTACTTCATTGATTTTTTTTTAGCAATGAAAAAAGATGATCATTACACTTTGAAACACTTCAACGCAAAAGAGTTTCAAACAAATCAACGTTTGTTAACTTTTAAAGGTTGATTTTATAAAAGAAAACATTACTGAGAAAAAATATTTCCATTTATTAAAAATATTTCGAAATTCTTACTTTTCGAATGACGAATGCCAATACCCAGTGACGAATGCCAATACCCAGGCATTTATATAACAACCAGTTTTTTTTATGTAAGTAATCATGAATTAACTATCCTATAATGGTGGTGTAAATTTAAAAAAATCTAAAAATTAGTAAATATATTTGTTTACAGTTTTACAAAGTCTTTAAGGCTTATGGTGTTTCAAAGGTAATTTATTATAGTGTTTGCTGTTTGACTTCATTCTGGGTTATTCTATTCTTAACCAACGTTATCTTGCTGGGTTAACTTCTTGGATATGAAGGCTGTAAAGGAATTATATGAAAGACGATTTTAAAAGATAGGAGACGAAGTTATCTTTTATATTTTGCCTTTATTCCTTGTTTAAACATACATTCAGTGGGTGGGGAAATTCTTCCTGAATCCAAATGAAATGGTTTAGTCTCCCAATCAAGGTGTTAAAATGTATCAGTCGGTTTTGGGTTTATATGTCCAAATTTGATGTTCAAGGCGTTAACAACGTGTTGGACGCCTTTGCGAGGTGTGTCGAAATCCGGTGTTTTTAAATTGTAATTTTGAAGTCCATTATATGGTGTCATTGTGATTCTGACGAGTTCATTATTTGGGGTTTTTAGTCGTTGGTAAAAGAGACGGCTACTACTAGTGGAAAGGTTAACCAACGCGTCGTCTAAAGACGGTGTATGGCGCCTTCTACCTAAAGCAAGAAAGATTTAGCTGTTGTCACTCCGCTGGTCACTGCAGAAAGAGAACGATATTCTTTCTTTTGTCGGGACGCTTCCTTTTCTTTGCGCATGCGTCATTCCTCATCTTGCCAGAGGCTCCTGGGAGTTTCTACATATCTTTAATAGTTATTTTTAATCTAATCTTATCTTTTTTAATATTTTTCCTTTCCCCACAGGCTAATCTTTCGTTTATGCTATATATATATATATATATATATATATATATATATATATATATGTGTGTGTGTGTGTGTGTGTGTGTGTGTGTGTGTGTGTACGTGTGTGTGTACATGCTTTTGTGCGATTGTTTTCATGTGTTTGTATTTGTATGGGTGTATTCTATATTTTTCTTTATCACTACATAAGTATTATTGATTTTTCAAGATTCAGTAACAGATATATAATAGTGCTTGCATTGCGCTCGGAGGTTTCATTTCCTCACAAGCTTAAATTTAAATCTAATGTGCTATATCTTACACTTTTTCGCTGCGGAATGACACTGGTGCAGTAAGCTTAACTTAATTCGACATATGTTTATATGTGCAAGGTTAGATTGTGTTGTGCCAAGCAAGTACTTTTTTCTGGCTTTGCTAAACAACCTTCTCAATACTTTCCTTCAAAAGACTTTGATAAAGTACTCTCTGAACTCGTTAGCGGAGAATGGCTTATTTTGAAGTATGATCTCAAAAGCAACAAGAAGAAATGTCAAAGTCATGGGAACGCATTAGACTGATACTTTCAATGAGAACCTTTTTAGGTAAAGATACATTAATTGGTCGGCTAATGTTATAGATTTATAGATTTTTCTCATTATATAAAATTGAATAATATGTTAACCAAGACTTCCCAAATCGATTTTGATATAATAAATGTAACGTTTAATACCAAATGCATGGATTGTGAGGTTTCTTATTTAAAAGATCTGTTTATTTTTTTTTTTTTTTACTAACTATTCCATTTTGTTTCTTTGTTTAATAGCAACTAAATTATCGGAAACTTGTTCATTAAAATTTCCATTTATACGTTTTAATTGATTTTCATTTTATTTTTCTCGCTTTTGACTTTAATGTCATTTTATAAAGTCTTTTTGTGTAACTTTATTTCATTCTTTCCCTTTTTAAAACTTTTCTTTTAATTCTGCTGTTCTTCTTCGATTACCTTCTCAGCACCTTTACATTCGTTGATCTATTTTTTCACTTTCAACTCGTTTATCTTCCTCTTTTTCTTTTCTATTTTCATCTATTCAACGATTTATGAATTGTTTTATTTTTCATTCTTTATTGAATTGTGAGCCTTTTTTCGTGAATTTTAGAATTGACATGAAATAAGTTTATAAGAAAAATGTTAAACTATTTCCGAAATCATGCAAAAATTTATACATATATTTTGTAAACTATAACTCATAACCAAAAGTAACTCATAAATGGTAATGTCAGTTTTAATTCAACCTCCTGTTGTTTGATTTGATTCTGGTTGTTTTTCTCATAATTTCTTTCAGCTATAAACTTTCTATCAGAGTTATAGGAAACTCCTCGGAATGGTTAGCTACATTTCGTTACAAACTCGTTACGCATAATAAGCTCCAATATCCACGTTACTTTGGTAACAGAAACCTATCTCTTTTATTTAATACAATAATTACTTCTCCCTTTCTCTCTTGTTTGCTTTTGCTTTTTTTTTTGTATATTTAAAAGATTTTACGATATTTCTTTATTTTCCTTGTATTCTTTCATCTAGTGTTTCTTTTTACCCCTTTTTTATTCCTCGTTGATTCTTTCTTCACTTTTATTCTATATCTTCTTTGTTTTATTAATTATCGTTAATTACATCTTCCCTAGCGTTTTAAATTTTCTTTCTTTCGTTATTCCGTTCATTCGTTCATTGTTTATTTCTTTCTTTCTTTCTAACTTTCTTTCTTTTTCGTTCCTAATGTAAATAAATTTGGCGACCTTAGTCGAGGGTGGCCCAAAGGCTCCCTTTTCAATCGCTACTACACCAAGGTGTAGTGCAGAGTGCTATTCAATTCCCTGGATTGCTTTACTTTATCCGTGATCATTGCAATGCTGAGGGCTCAGCAAAGCGGCATTAAGTACCATTTTTTTAGGCATGACTCGATCTGGAATTGAACCCTGGTCTTCCGGACCCTTGGCGAACACTCTACTAATTAAGCTAATCGCTCGAGCCATCCCGAACTATCTACAAGAGCACCTTCCTCTAAGAAATCGTCTTTTCAAATATTCTAACGACTGCCATTACAATTACAGACACCAAATCATATCAAATTACGAGAATTTAAATAAATATCTTTAAAAAATCACTGGATTGAAATAAGCGTAGAAATATAAAACAACAATAACTTGAATGTCGACACCTCTTAAAGGAAAGGCATGACCCGGAAGTGAACACAAAAAGAAATACCATTTTTGGCAAAGTCATTTTCATTTTCAACTTGCTTCTGGTTATCTTGCGTTATTTCAATAATAGAAGGTAAAATCCGATGTTTTCATTTGCTTTCTAATGTTCGCTAATTAAGGTAGTTTACAAATTTAAAAATATATCATATGACGCATATAATCATTGTATTAGTTGATATCAATATATGAGAGATTCAGGAACAAAATGTAAGAACGATGAAGAGAACAATTATTCTTGTTTATTGTATGTGTAAATCAAGTGTCAGGCCTCTTATTTTTAATGGTTTAGAATATGTTTACTGTATGACCACAGCAGAGAGACAAGTCCCCTCTAAAAATGGACGTGTCCTGGGAATGACAGTAAACGGCATCTGATCGTGAGGCCCCAATTCTTCTGGTCTGGAGAATACAGAATACTCCTTTATTGCTATTAACTCAAGGTCTAGATGGAGGTGCCCGTTGTGTTATCGTTATAGGAAATGGAAACGGCGACACGAGTTCAAATTCTGGACGAGACTGATAGCATTTCACATAGCACTAATACCCTTGGGAAAGGTATTAATCCAATTATTCTCTCTCCAGCTATGGATAAATAGTAGGACAGACTGAGTTCTTCATCCTTGGTGAAGCAACTAGTCTAGGAGAAGGAAAACTCTGAATTCAAACCTGTTAAACTCCGCTTAAAAATTGATCTTGTGTCATATATTGCCCGAGCGGAGGGGTTGGTAAATATGATTACCCCAAAGTCTACTTTGACAAGAATAACAGTACATGTGAAGTTTGCACTTTCGGTTTAAATGGATCTGTTTAAATAATTATTTGTATTCGACAGGGCTGTGCGCGAAAAAAGTTTAAGAAACAAATATACAAAAATTTTAAAAAGAACATACAATGCACTGTATTCACTAACCTTTCGGCATGAAATAACACTTGACTGGTTGACATGCCGTTAAAATCAATTGATCATTCTTACTTTTTTAAAAAATATAAATCTATGCTAGAGTGAAAGAAAAGATATGAAGATTAGAGGGTTAAACCTAGTGTTTTTTTTTTATTCTTTCTTTCCGGTGGAAACTGCTTTGCTTAAATACATAATTCTTCTTCCCTCTTTCTCTCTCTGTCTGTCTGTCTGTCTGTTGATACACTTTTTGTTTTGCATTGATCAGAGTTCAAGGCAATAAGTTAATATTAATTTGTTCTCCAATTTATCAGATGCCATGACCAGAAGATAGTTTTATATCAAACAATTACAGATGTAACAAAGTAAGCAAATGGTACTGAAGAGGTCATAGATAAGTTAGACCATTAGCATTTGGAAGAAAGACCAATTGATAATGTTCATAATGTTTTCCCGTGAGTAAGGTGTTACAGGTTATGCTGATCGTTGCTTAGTTCACTCATGATCTGCTTCATACATTGTGACGGGGGCTGGCTTAACAATATCAATCACCTAAGATGAATATGAAATAGAATAAGGTTTGATTTCTTTGTTTAATGGCATGTCAACCTTTGTAGGTTATTTAATGCCAAACCCATTCTCCTAGAAGAACAGTAGTGGTACGATTTAACCCATAGCTGGGAGGATAAGGGGGTTCATACCTTTCCCAAGGGTATTTGCCCGAAAGTGAACGTAAGAGCGCGACTGGAATACGAACTCGCTTACTACGATTCCGAAGTCCATCGCTTTAACCATTACGCCACGAGGGCACCCCGAGATAGAATAAGACGACAGAGTTCTTGATTCTCCAATATCTTTTTTTTCTTTCTTTGGTAACTGTAATGGAAATAGACAAGTGTCAATATGAACAGAGAACGAAGAACTAATCAAAGATCTAAGAAGTACCAGTTCACACAAGATTGTAATAACTACTTTACACATTTTGTCAGTTATTTTCACATGCTTTCACAGCTCCAGAGACTGAACAGAGTGAACGAAGAAATAGAAGTCCTAACGCTTGAGCCTGGTATTTTGTGATTTCTTCTTCCCTGTTCGACAATTACCCTTCACCAACATAGATGTCGTCTGTGACAACGTTACATATGTGCTGGAGGGAATAGTATTTAGCATTAAATTTGTATTCGATATCTTAATTTAAAACATTGTGTAAAGGTCGTCTCTAGCTTTTCCCATTGAAGAAATTGTTCTAAAACCTCATCATAATAATGTTATTTAAAATAGATATCAGAAAAATATCTCTAAAAGCCCCTTAGGACTACAAATTGCTTGTAATGGCAGATTGTTTTTTCAATCATTAAGTTCATTTATAATTGAACGCAAGAAACCTGAGTAAAATAGTACTTATTCCCATTAAAATACTTATTATATTAAGAGACAACAATATTGTAAAAAAACAGTTGTTAACATAAGTGAATAGTTTTCATATGAAAATCTAAGATTAGTTTTGACATTATCTTGTCTGCTATATAATACAATCTAACGAAATTAGAGGTACAATAAGAAATATTGTTTCAACAATCCCGTTTATCAACAGAAGGCTTGAGCTTTTCTTTTGCGAACGTTTCAGTCAATCCAATCTTTTCCAAAGGAATCAAAGAAGCAAATATAACTAAAAAGCAATTATGCTTTTCTTTCTTAAAAATATTTTTCAGATTATTTGCTTTCCAACCTAACTAATGTCCAAAATCCCTTCAGGCTTTGAGTTTAACGAGAACTAATTTTTGACTCCATACACAGAGAAAAGATGGAGTAAATAATACTCGCCAACGACCTACCCAAGGAAACCGTGGAGCCATAATGATGCAATATAAACATTCACTCTAAAGTAAAATCCGCTCCGCGGATGGAGACAGAGACTAATTCAACATGTACCAGGTGTGCTGCAAGGAGACAAATTAGCCCCATAAATGTTTATCCTCTGCCTAGACTAAGTGCTTAGAATATTTATAGATATAATGAAATATAACGGTTTCAAACAAGCAAAAGAACGAAGGAGAAGTTACCCTGCACAAACAATTAAGGATGCGGACTACACCGATGACAGCGTTTCTGGCAAACACACCCACACAAGCCGAAACCCTTCAGTATGGTCTGGAACGAGAAGTTGCTGGCATAGGCCTCCATATCAACACAGACAAAACTGAATACATGTGCTTTGATCAAAGAGGTGACTTCTTCACACTAAATGGTAGTTTTCTGAAACGAGTGGACAAGTTCACCAACCTAGAAAGCAGTGTTTCCTCAACCGAGAAAGACATCAACACGCGACTAGCAAATCTGAAGATCTGAAGAAGTTCTGTTATTTTTGGTGTTATTTATTCATATCAATACCCATAAAAGGATGTAAATTTATAATCCTAATGTCACCGGTTTTTGTTTTACTTAAAGGTATATATATATATATATATATATATGTTTGACTGTTAGACATGTGCAAGTCCCTGATGATTCATTTTGATACAAGAGATTCAGTTGAAAATATTTTTTCAAGTTTTGTTTTTTCTCACTACGTTTCGGCCAAATTTCACCTCAGACCGTCTTCAGGTGATTAACCGCGATCTCGGATTGGAATGCTGAGTCTTGTAACCGTATCCCCAGTGATTACTGCCTTCCATAGTTGTTGTCTATCGCACCACTTTAGCGATATTTCTTCAAACTAAAAGAATTTTACACGCTCTGAAAATATCATCATCATCATCATCATCAATGTCATGTTAACAGCATAGATTCCTTTGAATCTTCCTTTCCCATAATACATCCTCCTCGTCGTCCGCCCCAAGAAAGTCCGACAAACGGCATCCAACGTCTTCTCAGAGATTCTAAATATATGTCTTAGCGGGTCAGCCAACACAAATGTGTCCACACAACTTCTTTTATTAGTTCGCTTCTGCTTCTGCAGTACCCCGTCTATTGATTGTCTTATTTAGAGGGTTTGTGACATGGGAGGCAAGTTGCTGTTCAGCAGTTATTTTATGTTGTGCTGCTTCCTGGAACTTTCAAGACAGCTCGCACTATCCTTGTGTATTTTCCAGGTTGTATTTTTTCCTAAGATTTCATAAAAAAGTCAGTTGGTGCAACTATAAAATAGTACTTCCTCGGCAACTACTTGGAAAAAGTCCGTTTTATTCAATCAGAGATATTAGATTTCCATATGACCTATAGCCCGTCGATAGTAGTACAAATCTTTAGTTTACAAAAGTTAATATCACTTTCAGCAGATGTGATATTGCTACTGATATACGTGAAATGGTCTACTATATATATGAATTTCTAGTAGACAATTAATATTCCATCGCATATATATATATATATATATGTGTGTGTGTGTGTGTGTGTGTGTTTGTGTGTGTGTTCACGCACGCGGGTGTGTGTGTGTGTGTGTTCAATCTGGAATATTTTGACATTCAGTTAAAGTGACACTGACTTATGGTCACTAGAATTTACCTGATTGTGATGAAAAGCAAATATTGCCATCGGAACCCACGTAAAAGCCTTGAATTTTGAACTGGTTAACCAACACTTGGTCCGTAATGGGATGTTACCCAGTATTCGGTTATTTGCACTTGTGATATATTGGATTAAATTCAGATGGGCGGAAAACGCCGTGAGAATCTAACTCACTAGAGAGTAAATGTATATTACTTTCAATCTTATCAAAAGGAAATAAATTTATCCATTATATCTAAAAACAGAGTAAAGTCATTATAAATTAGCACGCTTAGAGATTTTGAAGTTTAAAAGTATACATAAGCATACATACAATTCAAATCTTCGTCACTTCTTTATATATACATATATATATATATATATATATATATATATATATATATATATATATATAAGCTCATTAGTAGAGTCTGAAGTGAAGCAGTTAGACGCAACGTGGCGTTGAATATTGATAAATTACATTAAGCGAAGAGTTTTGTCTTCTTTCTGATTGGCTGAAATTCGTTAACATCACCCGTTACTTCCGTTCATCTTCTGTGACAACTGTATTCTAAGAGACAATGACGCAAAAGGCTCAATCGATTACTTCTAGATCTAATCGAATGTTTCCGTCTAAAACTTCGCTAAGGCAATCGAAGTCAGACTTATTTTCTTAGCATCGTTTGTGTTGCTAGCAGAAGAGGCAGTGAAGAGATTGTCAATTTTCGACGTACTGACAAAATAAAGTTATTATCCTCTCAAGGAGGAGGTATACACTGAAACATAACGTCTTCATTCACTAATACGATTAAAGGCCAAAGAAAGAGAGGGATAAGTCGGCATTGATAATCAAATGGATTAAGTGTTATAGGAGTGGATTCTTTGAGATTCGTTGAACCTTGAGTAAAGGAAACATCATTTTAAGGAATGAAACTAATCAGGGAAATAAAAAAAATCTCAATAATTTTGGGTAAGAGCAGTGATTATTGTATAATTTTTTTTTTTTTAATCTAGACACAATGAACATAAAAAAAACTTTTTTAAAAAATCTTATCTAAAAAGAGGTTAAGATAAAGTCAAAATATCATTTTAAAATTCTTAGGGGAGTCAAGAGTTTTGAAATATTTCAGTAATGTAACGCACTTTTCTGCAGCTCCGGAAGCTTTTGCCGCAGTTGTGAAAGTGACGAACCAAAATGGACTGGGAAATGATGAGATCGCCTGATAGTCTCCAAGTGATACTCCTCAGACTTTCTTTTATAACTTGGAGCCCGGCAACGGAATCCAGATTTTAGTTATAAATGAACTTGCCTGATTGTCGAGGTTCTTACAACCGGAGCAAAAATTATTATTATGCCGTGATCACCAAAGCCTTGCTTTTAGGTGCAGCTTACACATTATGTCAAGCAATGCACAACCTGACTACACACTCTCTATTATGATACTATGAACCATGGGAGTACCGACCACGGCTTGAATGGTTTTATTCACCTGATATATGCACCATGAGGGAGCACGTACAAAATATTTCAAAACTTTTGACACATTCATGTAATTTTAGCAATTGTAAAATTTGGCTCATACACGCTTGTGATTTTATGAATTTTTTGTTTGCATTTCTTTCCTCATCATCAAATTGGTTGATTGATTGTTTTAAAATTATATCGACCTGTTTGGGATTATTTTCTGCCTAATAATTAGGGAACTGGATGCAGACATTTACATTTTGGGGGAAGTTTTAGAAATTATTTACACAAAGTTATATATATTTACCCAATCCCTCCACCATGAGCAGGAGGTGACACAAGGTCAACTTTTCAGTTTAACCGCTTTCAATGATAGATTTTCTTCTTAGTAAAACCATACCAAGATTAAAGATACAATTTTCATTCATATTTACCCATAATTGGAGGTAGAATATTTGGAGGTATACATTTTGCAAATGTATTAATGCTATCTGAACAGCAAACAGTTGAGGATTTGAACTCAGGACAGCGTGTTAACTTTCTACGATGATAAACTTACTTTTCAAGTATTCTTACCAAATACAGATTATTTGCAAACAAATCTATTTGACCAAGGTATTGGGCCTGAATCTGTATTATCACAACAGAGTGAACCTGGGAGTAATGGAAATGAATAGATATTCCACACTTCTCAGAATTCAAAAACTAAGGACTCATCACCAGATGCAGATTAGAGTCATAGCTAGGACATTCCTTTTTATGTGGGGATAGTCATAAATCTAATGACAGGGCGGTGAAAAGGAAAACAATTACTGATCGTCTTCAAATATGAAATCACATGGATTAACCGTGTTAATGTGAAAAATATATTCTCCTCCGTTTTCAGGAAACGAGCAGAGATAAATGTCATCCTAGGCAGTAATATATTTTTCGTTCTCTGATTTTTCAGGTAAAAAAAATGACAGTTCCAATTCTTTAGGTATAGTGTATCTGAAGAAGGTCTTCTAACAATAACACCAACGAAAATATGTTTAGTCATCTCAACAGCAATTTAGGTTGATAAAATGATTAGTTCTAATGAATCATCCAGTTAATTCTTAATTAATCTCTTACCAAGTGATTAATTCATTGGCAAAAACCTTCTGATCAAAAAGCCTTTTGTATCAGAGTTAGCCGAAAAATTCATAGGTTGACCGAGATACACTGATGGAATGTGACCAACTGAGGTTTGTTTTTAACCGTCCCCCTTGTGATCCACAGACTTCTTACACTGATGTTGCAGTACTTGGATACCATTGGTCAAAAACGTTATCAACATTAGATAAAATTTTCAGCATGAGAATATTTCAGCCCACCCTTATACCCGATTATAATGAAACTGTCAATGGAGGTGCCCGTGGTGTAATGGTTATCGTCGCAGGATGTGGACACGATGACACGAGTTCAAATCCTGGACGAGCCTGATTAAATTTCACATTTCACTAATACCTTTGGGAAAGGTATGAATCCAAATATTCTCCCTATGGGTAAATAGTAGGGCAGACTATGTTCTTCAGCCTTGGTGAGGAGAAGGAAAACTCTGAATTTAAACTTGTGAAACTCCACTTAAAAATTGACCTTGTGTCATATCCTGCCCGAGCGGAGGGGTTGGGTAAATAGGATAATGAAACTGTCGTTGCATTATTAATTTGAAGTAACATGTTGTATGGTCGTTTAGACAAAAGATTCTAAGAACGGATTTTGTCCTGTTTGCATAGTTATGGAGATATAGTTAACAACATCAAAACTAGAAAGGAGTTAGGAAGAGAATAAGGAAACATTTTTTTATGATTAAAATTCACATTTGAATCGTTTGACAATAAATAAGGCAGCCTTTAATAAAATATTTTGCCCAGTCGGTAGATCTCAGAATGCGCTGTTTTCCCCTAGGACCACCTAAAAACCGTGTCCAATTTATGACACTGATATGATAACTGCATCGGATGATGAAGGTTCAGTTCTGCTTAGTATTGCCTTATTGCCATGACTTCGAGGTCCACTCTCACCCGGAGGTGAAAATTTTATCTAATGTTGATAACGTTTTTGACCAATGGTATCCAAGCACTGCAACATCAGTGAAAGAAGTCCATCGCTCCCGGAGGTTTTCCTGGCTACATACTGTTTCGGCACAGAGCTGTTGTATACAGTTTCTAACTGGTCGTCCTACCTTTGCTCGTCCACGTGAAGGAGTCCACGGGAGTACATCGCTTTTGAGTTCGTCCCTACTATTTCAGCACTGTCCTGCATGTCTGGTTCATCAAATAGATATGTGTAAAAATAATTAGTATACCAGAGGAATATTTGATACCGGATAACTTTTAATTATTTGCATTAAAAATAATCATTGAGTTATAATTGTTTTCAAAGGATCATTGTTAATTATTTTAAACATGTGCATAACTTTGGGCAAACAAACGACTATTATCCAATAGAAATGATTACTTAAAACAATATATTTATTAATAATATGAATACTTGAAACTATACAACAGTGTGCAAATTATTGGTATGAGATAAGAATACTTTATATATAACCGTGTGCAAAAACGAAACGATTTAACAAAAATGCAATGATATAATATCAGCGCATTTTTTAAAGGCCCAGCCATTTAATGCTTCTAAATACACCGATTTCATCTCAGCAGAGGAGTAAGACACCCCTAATGAATGTTCTATATATGATACTAAACAATCTGATAGTGAGGCTCCATTTATGCTGGACCTATGGGGAATGCAGAGTATCCCTTTATATCCATCACGCCCAGGTCCACTTTCGCCCGAAGGGGTAGCAGCTGATAGAATCATATCTATGGATCAAATAGAAATAATTATGTAAAACTGAATTGTTTGAAATAGAACTATCTATATGTATAAAAATGGATTTAGATATCCATTCTCTTTTTTTCATGTAGAGGAAATTTGTTGTGAATTGAATTACCATAATCAGAAAATGCAGCACACACTTATGCAAGACATACGGAAACACTGAACAGCTGCTTCGCCCTTATTAAGTATTATCAGCAGTGTATACCGTGATCTGCCCCACCGGAGATCGAACCAAAAAACGCAGAGCCGAAACCCTATCACAGAGCCATAAATTCACATCGCACACAAGTGACGCCAAATAAACTTGTCATGATAATTGCGTGGCCAAATAACCTGAATGTGTCTTGCAAGTTACATCCGTACTCTTTACAGAGGACACAGTCACCTGCGTAATTATTATAACCTTGAGGGTAAAAATATATATATACATTTTCTTTCTTTTTTTGAATAAAGGAATTATTTTGTTAATTGAATTACCATGACTAGAAAAATACGGCGAACACTTTGACTGCCGGAAACACTGGACAGCTGTTTCGACCTTATTAGTTCTCGAAATGTTGTATAGCCATGACCCTGATTAACTATACAAACACATAACGCATATACATATATGCATAATACATATTGACGCAAAGAAGAAAGACGAGCGAAGACTTCTTTTAAAAAATATACCTCTCACTTTATTGCAAGGCTTGCGTGTGAGAGGGAGTTGTAGACCGAACAAAACTGCAATATATTGACCTCCCCAGCCCCTCCAGACATCGCCGTGTGTCGTTCTTGTTCTCCTGGGCTGCTCAACCGGGGGCCTGGGGGCCCAGCCTCTCTGGGACATGTTCTCATTCCAGCATCTTCTCACCAACTGGTCTGGTCTCCAAACTCGCTGGGGGTCCCGAGGGCCCCTTCTGCTGGGTGGTGGCTTTCTCTACCGCATCTTGTCTCTAACTCGTCTGATCTCCAACTCGCTGACTTCCTGTCTCCACCGAGTTATATAATAGTTCATTCGCCCACTCAATCTTTGGAATGGTATGTTTGATCGTCATCAAGCGGAAATAACTGTCATGTAGTTCACAGGTCACTCTCTTCCGGTGCATCAGTCTATGAGTGTATCATGGGCTTTTACCTCGTTCCATTTCGTCAGCCAAATCCGTCAACGCGATTTCTTCTCATAACTGCCATCGGAATGTGTCACTTACTTCCAGTGCATCACTTTGGAATGGCATATTTGGCCGGGTCGAAGGTCAATATAAAACAGAAACAGCAGTCCAGTGCTTCCGTATTTCACGCGCAAGTCTTCACCGGATTTTCTGGTCATGGTAATTCAATTCACAAAAATGGATTTGGCATTAAATAATCTACAATGGTTGATTTGCTATTAAATCTAACCAAACAAAACCAAACCTTTTGGCATAGCATAACCCTAAATGATTTATCATGCCATTAAATTCAATCAGACCACAAATTTATTATATCAATAAATTTTTCATATGTTTACAACAAAATTTTAAAAAATTGATCTTAAGTAATACGAAATTTAATTCATATAGACTACTTAAAAGAAATGAATAATTTCCGATGGGTTTCTTTATATTTCTTTTTCCAAGAAAGCATAGATATACCAGGCTGGAAGTAGGCGAGCAGAATTTTAATTAGTTTTTCAACTTTGTTATTGAAGTCTATTGTAGTTGGTTTTGAGGGCGAGCTTTTCCCATCTAAGAAACAGCTTAAAAGTTATTTGTGATTCAGTTTAAGACAGTAACGAATATTTTTATCCTGCTTTTGTTAAACTGAGAACTGATATCAGTGAATCTGGTATCAAATATACTTGTCTTTTTGATCTAATTTCCTCATATGTGGATATCATTGGCTCAACACTTTGGTATTTTCTTTTTTCTTCAAAAAGAACCTTTTTCAAAGGTCTCTCCATTTTTTAAACGTCCTTCATATATAAGCAATTTGAAAATATATAGATACATTATTCAATTTCATACATGTTTCGATAGCAAAAACAAATGACTCTAAGCTTTTGGAAATGAATTCAGACTACACAGCGTTTAAGATAAAAACTTTCATAGCATTTCTATGAAAAGTAAATATTGCGTTTACTGAAATAAGATAAAAGCTGATTTTTGTTTTTCGTAACAAACACCTCAGAAGCATTCAGAAGTATATTCAGCAATAGAAAACAAAAGCAAAATGAAGAAAGAAAAAAAAACACAAGAAAACGAATTTCATATTTGAATTATTTGAATGTTTGTAAAGTAATATAGTAACCTCCTCTAACCTCCTAGGTAATCAACTGTGTGACCCACAACAAAAGGTTAATCAAGAGTTCTCTAGGGGTTAATGACGGTTAAATAAAGATTCTGTTTTTATTTTATAAGAATTTCAGTTTGTTAGTGATAGGGAGATTAAGAATTCGTGATCTAAATCTCTGGGCTAATTGAAACTGCTTAATGTACTATTTAGGAACGATTAGACATTTTTAATCGACTTGAAAATATCACTTCACGTTTTTTCTGTTACTTAAAACCGGTCAAGAGATGAGGTGTTACATCAGCAATAAGATGAATGTGATTTTTGTTACCACCTGTGTGCTTTTTCTTTCCTAATATAAGCAAACTCATCTTGTCATCTTTTCATTGTTTTGACTTCTCTGCCAACTTTCTTTGAAATGTTTCAAACTCTTCAATACCCAACACTTTCCTTATAGACCGGATGTGATACATGTTTAATTTTTAAGGCAGCGATTTCCTCTCTGTATGTGTTTACCCAACCCCTCCATCATGGACCGGATGTGACACAAGATTAATTTTTAATGCAGGGATTTCCACTTCTCTATATGTTTACCCAACCCCTCCATCATGGACCGGATGTGACACAAGATTAATTTTTAATGCAGGGATTTCCGCTTCTGTATGTGTTTACTCAACCCCTCCATCATGGACCGGATGTGACACAAGATTAATTTTTAATTCAGGGATTTCCGCTTCTGTATGTGTTTACCCAACCCCTCCATCATGGACCGGATGTGACACAAGATTAATTTTTAATTCAGGGATTTCCGCTTCTGTATGTGTTTACCCAACCCCTCCATCATGGACCGGATGTGACACAAGATTAATTTTTAATGCAGGGATTTCCGCTTCTGTATGTGTTTACTCAACCCCTCCATCATGGACCGGATGTGACACAAGATTAATTTTCAATTCAGGGATTTCCGCTTCTGTATGTGTTTACCCAACCCATCCATCATGGACCGGATGTGACACAAGATTAATTTTTAATTCAGGGATTTCCGCTTCTGTATGTGTTTACCCAACCCCTCCATCATGGACCGGGTGTGACACAAGATTAATTTTTAAGCCCAGTACAGTATGTTTGAATTGAGTTTTCCTTTTTCTTGACCGATTGTATTAACAAACCTAAAAAAAAAAATCTGCCCGACTATTTACGCATAGCTGAGTGAAGAAGATAGAGATACATGCATTTCCAAACGCATTAGCATAAAGAGAAATACAAACAGCTTTTTCCAGGATTTAAAGTCGGCTTGCCAATTCCATTTCTCCAAACGATATGAAGCAGAGTAGAATTTTATCAAATAACCTGTCTACTATGACCGAATACATACATCGATGAAAGTTTCAGAGATTGCTAATGAAGAACAGGCTTAATGCTGGAGTTCACGCTTGTGATAATAAAAAATGTGTCTCTAAAGAAAGAAAATGGCATGACTCTGTATGGAGAATACTGAAATCTTAGAATCACTTACCGTTACTTTACCCATAGTTTTTAAAGAAATATATCCGCTTTCTTCAGCGAGTAAAAAGTGAGAGAATTATCCTCCGTGACACGTTAAGATTTCTTAATTGCAGCTTAATTAATTCCTACTGACGACGCTATTCTTTTCGTCAAATATGTCAATCTGATTTTCTGTACCATTTTTTCTTATACCGTAAAATATCATTCCTAGATTTACTCTCTGTACGAGTGTCTGTCTATCTGTCTGTCTGTCTCGCTCTCACTCTCTCTCTTTATATATATATATAGTGTGTGTGTGTGCGCGCCCGCGTGCGTGTGTGTTTGTGTGTGTGTGTGTGTGTGTGTGCGCGTGCGTGTGTGTGTTTGTTTGTTTGTTCGAAGACATGCTGATATGAAACAACACGTTCAGGGCCAAATGACCACTGATCCTAACCAAAAGCCATTAATTTTTTGTGTTTCCTTGACATGTACTCTTTGTGGGTCTCTGTGACTGGTTGAGAACAGGGGATGTTTGTAAATAGCAAACTTGTTATAAACTAGCATAATGCCTGCAAAAGATGACGGTATTACTTACGTATGTCTCAGTTGTCAAGCTACATCCTCTGCGAATAATTCCCCAAAACCATTGCTTGATATAGTTTGAATAACCAAGTATATGTTTTAAAAAACGATGTTATGTTGGAAATATTAATCATAAGAATATATTTTCTCAATATGAATCTATTCAATATCCTTCTTCGATTGAAACAGGGAGTTATTCGAAAGAAAAATGAAAGAAACTTAAAATTTATATTATTCAGAAAAAAATTCCTGAAAAGGTTATGGTTTTACTTTAATAAACTTTCGAATTAGAAACAAATCTCATTGAAAATATCCATGTATCTCATTCAAATCTTTACACTTAATATTTCACTACACTTTATAAATGGAAGGTAAATATAGAAGTGACTTGATAAGAGAGGTGTGTACATTATAATTTTGTACTTAGACAAAATGCCATGTGGTGAAGTTAACCAAAGTATTTTGCAGCTTAAGTTATATCATGTCAGGAAGTGGATGGTACTGCTTGTGTTGTATACTGTGTCGTTATTAACAACGAGGAACACGTATGTATATAAAAATATAAGATTATATTTTTATTTTCGGCGATGATACTTGTGTGGAGCAGAAAAGCAATCGCAGAGAGTTCTTGCACACGAAGGAGCTGTTGGGAGACGGAAGAGCCATTGAACAACTGACCTTTGCCGAAATTCGGGAACTTACATAGTTTACAACTCTCACGTGCAGCAATTCCTCTTTTTCGTTAACTATGGTTACGCCCACTTCTCACTTCTTTGCTTTCCTTTGGTTATGTTGTCTGCTTCACATTGGCTACTTGCCCAATCCCGGTTCTGTGGGCGTACCCATCTGCCACTATCACCGAATTCAACCACGCCCACAGTTCAGGTGATATTCCGATATCTTCGACCGGATGCAACTGTTTTCAGCATCCACCGTATTCACAGCACCTGTGGGCATGGTGAGATTTCGGCAATCACTTTGTTGATATTATCCTTGAGCGGATGCAGCTGTCTCAACATCCTCTGATACACAGCACCTGTGGACATGATGACATTTCGGTGATCACACCGGTCTTATCAATCTATCTGTCAACAACATCCACCGTATTCACACCCGCAGGTCACGTTAATATATTACAACTGGTTTAAAGGAATAAAATAAAACACCAGTCACCCCACACAGAGAGACAAAATAAATCAAAAATCCTTTACGGCGTACTGTGGGAAGGGTTCGTGACGTAATAACTAACGCGCTGGAAGGTGACATCGTAGTAAAAGAGTTCGAACCCCAGTTGCGCTATTACATTATCTTTGTGAGGAATACTTTTGAGAAAAGTATGGATTCCCTTTCCCCCTTTGCAACGGGTTAAAGTGTACAACTACTATCGTACTCCTAGGCTGGTTCTGTCATAAAATAATCCACTACGGATGATATTTGGACCGGATATTGGTTAGAGTGTTCGCCAATGGCCCGGGAGACCTGGGTTCAATCCCAGGTCGAGTCATACCAAGGACTCAAAAAATGGTACTTGATGCCTCCTTGCTTAGCACTCAGCATTATAAGGTACGGATCAAGGGTAAAGTAGAGCAATCCAGGGAAAGGAGTAGTGCCCTCCCCTACACCTTGGTGTAGTAGCTATCGAAAAGGGAGCCTTCGGGTTACCCTCGACTATGGTCGCCAACTTTACTTTACGGATGATATACCATAAAGCAAAAGAAAAAAAAGTACAGCAGCCATACTTTGACATTCCTGCCTGACGGTGGGAAAATTTAGGCGATCTTTTCCGAGTAGTAAAAGAAATCTCTAGTATGAAGGTATTCGACTGGTAGAGAGGGTAGGCGACAAGTTATTATGTGTGTTTGAGTATAGTTCGAATGAATTCGACTGTCAGAGAGGTTAAGCGACTAAGAATATAGTGCGTTTGAGCAAAGTTCGTACCCAACCATCAACATGGATAATAAAAATGTATTGATTTAACAAATCCAAGAGTCTATATGCAATCAGAAGTGAGCTACGAGAAACACCTAATCGTTAATCTCTCTCTCTCTCTCTTCTTTTGCCTCAAAATAATGGTATTTTGACCACTTAACCACATTCAAATAATAACAGTTAAACTGAAATATCTTAATTTGGTGTTGGTTAGTGTTCACTTGGCAAGAAAAATATCTCTTATCTTGGGAAACCAAAGAACGAAGGAGAAGGGCCACAGGATAAAAACCCCTGAACCCAATATAGCAACCCGAAGAGGTAATTTACTAAGCTTTTTTTGCTTAGATGTGGCACAAGGCCATATGAAAGGGGCACCCAATGAGACTCGAACTCACTCGTGTAGGTTTGCTAGTCGAGCTTGCTAACCATTACACCACCAAAGGAGCCTATATAGCAACCCAAAGAGGCTATCAATCATAGACCCTGTAGACCACAATACACACTTGACTTCACGGATGCTGCAGAACAGAAATAGTGCGGTTAATACAATACTTGATTTATTTTAGTGCTGCTACGATATATGGATAGTTGCAACTATTTCATAGACATCAATACTTATGGGTCCTTTCATGTCCCAAAAGACCGTCAGTATGACCTTCTTTACTACATACTGTGACTGGAACATTTTCTTAATTGGATAGTCACTCCATGAAGATTCTTTCTGACTCAGGCTCATTATGGCAAACTTTTATTAAACCTACTATAAGCATTCTTTTACAAAATATTATTTCTCCGAACGCATCACACATTTTTCTGTATATTTCATAAAGTTTGTATGCCTCATTCTCCCAAAATTTAATGACAGATGATTGCTGAAGCCTGGATCAATCTATTTAATTCGCTGTTATAACTAAAAGCATCAAGACTAATATTTTGTGTGATTAAAATATTTTTGCAGTGAGCAAATTGAAACTATACAAAGTTTACATTTCTAGGAAAAATTCCGAATTTTTTTTTTTCGCTTTTTTCAAAAACCAGCATTATTTTATGAATGATCATCGTATCATTTATGTGTTTGTATATGTATATACGTATACATTCATTAAGATATATACGAATGTTTTTAAAGTTTATTTTTGATAATGACTTTCATGAAAGTAAATTCATAGTAACATTATTCAATTATTTAGATAATTCCCGGGTTTTCTATGACCTTACTCCATTTTGTTACATTTGTTATGGAAAATAAACCTTTTTTGCATCATTATTACTCAGTACACACATAGTGGTATGTACATCTCTTTCTCTCTCTCTCTCTCTCTCTCTCTCTCTCTCTCTCTCTCTATCTGTCTATCTCCCTCTCTTTATATATATATATATATATATATATACACCGATAGACACAGAAAAAATATATAAACTTGTAATTGCCATAGGGAATCCAGACATCCCTCATTCTAAATATGAATCAGACGTCATTGCTTGTATAGTTGGACATATCATTTTGTGTCCCGCCCATTTTATCGTAAAAAGAGCTCGGAACCCCCTCTTATTAGACATCAATGTACTTTACTTAGAGCAAGTTTCATTGTCTACGTCAATAAAAAAAAGACAATAAACGATTTTGCCGTCAATCAAACTCTACAATTGTTTTGGTCACTGACTTCGACAGTCTCAGAGTGTAATTATCCTACAAGTTCGCCTTTTGCAGCATTTCAAAAATGTTCTGTCTTCAAAGTTCAACACTGACACAAACCTGAGGGATTTTTGATTTCTTCTTGAAAACATAAGACTCAATAAATACACGCTGCATAGATACAGCATGTTCTTATTGCTTTATATGATTTGATTTATTTCATTGTTATGAGCCTGATTATTTTCGTATAGTAATCTATCAAGTTTAAAAGTAATGGAGGCGAGGGAAAGTTATTTTTAGAGCCACTGCCAATCTATGTAATACACTTATTTTGACAGTGGGAGATTGACAATTTTTATACGGAACTTTTTTGTCAATAAGCTATTTTTGTGAAGAGGACAAAAAAAGGATCTTTTTTCGAAGAAAAAGTAATACAATATTAGAACAAAATTGTTAAGATAATCATTATGCCATATTCACATATGAATGCCGTCTTTACATTCTCATAAAAGAGACAAAAAGAAAGATCTTTACATTGGGGATATAAGTGACAAAACCAATTACAAGAAAAATACTTTTTCATGAGTGATTGTAATTATACTTTTGTGACAAGACAATCCAAGATAAGTAGCTATCGCAAATACTGCCGAATATAATGAGTTTTCCAACTAAATATAGTTCTGAGTTAACTTGAGCGACTGTGCTCTCCCGATGACATCATCATGTTTCGCCGAGACACCGCAGTACGCTTTTGTCATATTATCGTCCTCTTAAAATATGCCTTCAGAGTTACAGGTACATATTAATAGGGAAGTTTTGTTTGAAGGGTTCACTCCATTAGATACATTGCGAGTTAAATTCAGAGTTTTTCTATCCTACGATTGGTCTCCCTACCAAGGACTGGGTGACTAATCTACCATGCTATTTACGCAATATATATATATATATATATATATATATATATACATTGTTGTGAGGCTGAAAAGAGAAATACACAGGGAACACAAAAAGGTTGATAGAAAAACATATATATTCAAGTAAGAGAAACAAGATACAAGGGAACCTGCACGGAACTTCGAACCAAGTCCTTTGTTTAATCAACGGGGTCCACCTGTTCTATTTCCGTTAACCAGGAACAAGTGTTAAGTATTCATGTATTGTTACTCACCTGCAGTCAGAAGTGAACCTGCCTGCAACCTCCGTTCCGTGTAGGTACCCGAGTTCGAAAACACCTGAAGAAGGCCGGAGGACATATCGGCCGTAACTTTGTAGAAATAACAATAAAGATGAAGACAATAGACTAAAAACCCTAAATGATAAAAATCATCAAGCTTCGTCTCAGAAGTTCAGACAACAACAAATAAAGTTTCATCAAATAAGAACATACACCACTTTTAATGCTTAGTTTTTCGTTTCTTGTTTTTGTCGTTATTTTAAAGTCTTAAAAAAAAAACAACGTCCAACCTCTTGTCTATGATCTAACAAAAAATTGTTTATGGAAATTACAAAATTACCAATTGAAAAAAATGTCATTTGGTCCAAATATAAAGATTACTGCGCACATACACACTCACATGCATATATATGTATATATATATATAAATTTTTTTCTTTTTTTTTCGTGTTTTGGGATTTTTCAAAAACGCATAACAGGATGGAAATAAATTTATTATCCTGATGTGACCGGTGTGTTATTTTTTCTAAATGAAATTATTGCTCTGTAATGTCCGTTACATTGAGCTCTTTATCAGGAAAATTTAAATGTTCACTCTTGAATAGTTTTCTTGTCCTGATGGAATTACTCCCAACTCCGGTTTAACTGGATCAAATAATACTTATATATATATATATATATATATATAGATAGATATATATATATATATATATGTGTGTGTGTGTGTGTGTGTGTGTGTGTATTTATTATTAAAATTTTACTATCCTCTCCTCAGCTGCTACCCAACTCTAAGTTTCACATTGCAATGATAATCCTACAATGATTATACATCATCGAAAACTGGCTATGTCGGAACACATTAGGGTCTAAAAATAAATCGTCGAAAAAAATGAACCCGCCTACCCGGGTTCATATCTTAGACTTGTCTGTTTGCATTTCATATAGCTTTAAAACTATTCCGAAAGATATGCATCCAGTTATTCACCGGGAAGAGAAGAATCTTTAACCCTGATATAGACACTGCTGTAGGAGAAGCAAAACTCTGAAATCAAAGTTTTTAAACTTCCCGAAAAAATTGACCTTGTGTCATAACTTGCTTGAGTGGAGTGTTTATAAATGTATAAATTTGATGGCATAGGACAGTTGTAGCTTTCTCATTGCTATATGAAACTTAGTCATTTGTTTTAGTCGTCTCTACTCTTAGCAGTTCCACTAATAATAATTCTAGGCAGGGTCCAGCAATTCGACTGCCCACTGGACTCTCGACAGCTAACTTCAGTTGATTCATATAGAAAGCTAAAGCCCTGAATTCTATACTATTCTGTCACCTCTCTGTATTTGGGGAATTTCCGTTGATGTGCTTCATCCAGAAGTTCCCTCAGGACAATTTTAATTGCCGCATGATCACCTGCTTGGTTGTATCCGAGAGGATGACTATATTTTGATTGATAGTCATTTACATGTTGTGATAAGGGAATTGCAGCTGTTTTCCAGGATAAACTCTCAGTTGCCCGTCTGGGGTCGAGGAAAGTAAGCACCCTACTTTTTGTGTTATCAACAAGGTTATTTCCGATTTCGAGAAATAGTTTTCTTCTGGGGTGATATATATATATATATATATATATATATATATATATATATATATATATATATATATATATATAAATATATATATATATATATTGATAGATAGATAGATATAGATATATGAACAAAAGTGATATGAGGAATAGGAATGATTCTGTTGGGTCAATTAGATTTTAAATCGTTTTCAACTTGCTTCGATCTTTGATCATGGCCAGAAAAAGGTTTTCAGGGACTTGGTAAAGAAAATTTATTAAGTAGTTTTTTAAAATAGTTGAAAAAGAGATCTTTCTTTTTATACTCACTTTCTTTTCTTCTGTTATTTCATCAAAGATCTATCGATATCTTAACAACATTTTTCATGAATTTAAAGTCTTGAAGAAGGTTATTTCAACTGAAACGTTCAATGTCGACTTTCATAATAAATTCATCAAATTGTTGATCATTTTGTTTTTTTCAACTTTTCTTTATATTGTCAGATTTATTTCCTTATTTACTGCCAAATTTATAAATATAATTGCAAAAAAGAAAAATGTTTTCAAGAGAGCTCTATTATTGCAGAGCTGGTATAAAACCGATAAATAATAAAATGAACGATACTATAACCCTATTAATGAAATTCCATATATTTTACTCGATCTTCGGACAAGAGTGAAATAAAGGTGGCTTATCATGCGTTCTTGTTGGTTTGGGTTTTATGACATATCAACCTTTGAGGTTATTTAATGCCAAATCAATGTTTATGCAAATAAACTGTTCTATTTCAAACATCTAAGTTTCACATGAGTATAAAGTTAGTCAAAAACATTTCTATTTCAAACTATTCAGTTTAATCAGTTATTTTTCAAGGAATTCAGTTTAGTATAAAAATTATTTTTGTTTACACACAGTTAAATGTCAAAGTTCTATTTCCAACAATTCTTTTTAGCTTAAGTACGCAGTTTAAATGACAAAACAGTCTCCTGTCAACCAACAGAGTGTAGTTTTATTTGACCCATAGACAGGTCCCAATGAGGTGCTACCACTCCGGCCCAGAATGGACTAGGGAGCGACTGCAATTAAGGGGGTACTCTGCATTCTCCACAGCTCCAGCAATACTGAACCTTCAGCATCAGATTGTTTAGTATCCGATCCAGGATACTCGTTGGCGACTATTACCCCTCTGCAAAGAAACAGGCCGTGAATTCTACAGCCACAGTTGACTGGGCAAAAGTAAATTTGTGATATGTTTACTCGAAATGATAATATGATAAGGTGTTAATCCCATTATTCATTCCCTTCTGTTTTAGACTACGAGACAAAATGATTTTTCTTGTTTGAATGTTAGGTGTACTAATACCTAATCAGTTGTTCATTCGAGTGAATGTATCACTTATTAATATCGTATCACGTGACTATTCATCATGCTATATCTACGCTTGATTGGCTGCTTTTATTACACTCCCATTTGAAGCTTCTGTAAAACACATCAAACTTAAGTTACGAACCTGGAACTCTTTTGGGATCCACACACCTTCGGCTTGTCTCCCCTGATCCGCAACTCTCCCCCTCCTCCAGATTGTCAGCAATACTTTCCATAATAAGTTTAGAATCCCAGGACATCGTTTATAAACTGTGTACGGAACTCCATTCGGACCTGGAGCTGCGCTTGTCCTAGCTGCCTTAACCACTTCTTGAATTTCCTTCCATGTTGGAGGTTTATCATTAAATTCAACACTTGGTGGTTCTGGACTAATCAAGGAGTTTATGTTAACGAGTTCCACGTCTCTGCTTGGATCACTGAAGGTGTTACTCAGGTGGGCGTTAATGAAAAGTATATACTGAGAAAATATTTTAGGTCCTCTTCAGGATGGGAATTTTAAATTTAAAATAATATAAAACTATACAACAGAGACCAGACTTCTAAAAATATTACCTCATGTAGCTAGAATGATGTTAACAGATTTTAACTTACACAACCCACAATACTTAAACAGATATCTCTATTCACCTCCCAACTAAATACACTAACTCCAAATGTCCACAATATTTCTCCTTTTCTTCACGCTATTTCTTTTCTCCATTTTCGCTCTTATTTCTTCTTTTTTCCTCTTCCTCCGATTTCTTCTTTCTTTCTTTCACCCAAATACAAACCGAATTTTCATCGACGATGTGTTTTTCCTTAACCTTAAAAAAATTACGTTTCATGACATATTTTTTTTTCGATTTCGAATATTATTCTGTATCGTTAAACCATTATTCCAAATTCCAAATTCCCACCCAGAAGATGACCTGAAATAATTACGCAGGAAATAGCTTCAATCTGAAATGTTTATAATTTCCTATCTTGGAACATTTCATTCATAGGTCAAAACGCGTTGGTGGACTTTAGCTAATATTAATAATATATATTTTCATCCATTTATATATATTTTAATTTCCACTTTCTTCTTTCTAAAACAAATCAGACTGATTAAACTTCATATTTAACTTATATATATATATATATATATATATATATATATATATATATATATATATATATATATATATATATATATATATATATATATATATATATATATATATATATATATATATATATATATATATATATATATATATATTGTCATCCACAGACAGACTGTTTCGTTCTGTCAGCGTGGCTAGACACGTAGGACGCTTGAAGCCGGAATCCTATATATATATATATATATATATATATATTGGCCCAGCGGTTAGAGTGTTCGCCAATGGCCCGGGAGACCAGGGTTCAATCCCAGGTCGAATCATACCAAAGACTTTAAAAATGGTACTTGATACCACCTTGCTTAACACTCAGCATTATAAGGTACGGTTCAAGGGTAAAGTGGAGCAATCCTGGGAATGGAGTAGCGCCCTCCCCTACACCTTGGTGTAGTAGCTATCGAAAAGGGAGCCTTCGGGTCACCCTCGACTATGGTCGCTAACTTTTTATATATATATATATATATATATATATATATATATATAAAATTATTAGAAAATATAAAAAATAAGATATTCACAGGATTTATTCATCGATATATGAATAACATTTAAATGATTAACGCCCATTTTCAGGGTACACCACTTGAACGCTAACTAAACAGCTGCAGAAGAAGCTAGACGGCAATTACACAAGAATGTAGCGAGCAATTTTGAATAAGTCCTGGCGGCAACACCCCAAAAAGCACCAACTGTACGACCACCTGACTCCTATCACGAAAACTATCCAAGTTAGACGAGCCAGACATGCAGGACACTGCTGGAAAAGCAGAGACGAGCTCATAAGTTATGTTCTCCTATGGACCCCCACATATGGCCGAGCAAAAGCATGACAACCAGCTCGAACATACATACAGCAGCTAAGTGAGGATACAGGATCTAGCCCTGAAGACCTGCCAGAGGCGATGAACGATAGGGATATCCATGCTAGTGACACGACATGATGATGATGATGATGATGATGATGATGATGATAATGAAGCTGAAAAAAAAACGATTAGAGAAAATTCTTAGTGTTCTCTTATCTTTGATTGCGTTTGTTTCAAAATGCATGTGACGTCATTAGAGTCCAAATCTTTTAATTTCTAACAATTTTATTTCATTTTGACTTTTTCATTTTTTTAAGAAGTAACATATTGGTGGTTGTTTTTAATTTAAACTTTTTCAGAAATATCGTTTCAGTGTGTGGTTTAGAAAATCTTTTAATATTTACAAACACACACGCACTCACACACACACACACACACATATATATATATATATATTCTACTTTCAAAATATATTGTAAATTGAAATACAACAGTATATTAACACACTCACAGAAACACATACACACACATACACACGCACTTATATATATATATATATATATATATATATATATATATATATATATATACTGCTTTCAAAACATCGCAGATGGGAATACAACAATACATTAAGAAATGTGCCTAAGGCATCGACAGAAAACATCGAAAATATCTCGATGAACTGTAAACTGTTATCACGTTTAATAAATAGAGGGAGTGTATTTGAAGTTTCAGTTTAGAAGTGCTTGCATTTTATAATTTTTAATACCTTTTACAAAGCCAAGAAATATAAAAGTGCATGGAACATTTAATTGTATTTAAACTTTTTTTTCACATTTCTTTTATAATAACATATCGAGAAAATGTGTTGGTATGTAATGAGTAACACACCCATGCAAAAAGCCACACGGGCAAAAAAACGAGGAAATAAATCAATAATCATTTTTAAGCGGAGTAAAGTTGGTTTGAATTGTGAGATTTAATTCTCGTAGACTGATTGCCTCTACCAGGCTAAAGAATACAGGTTACCCTACTATTTTCCCATACCATCAGTATGTATATGTGATCATCATCTTCATCAAGTCGAACTGGCAGCATGGAGTTCCCTGACTCTCTCTTGCCGTCCGTACCTTTCATTGATTATTCCTGGCAGCTGTTCTTTGCACCAAGTGCTGATGTAATTAACTCAGTACTGGTCGTCCAACACAGGCAAGTTCATATGCAGTAGCTCACCAGAGAATGTCACTTGCTATTCCAAATGTGCCCAACATTATCTTATTCGTCTTTCTTGAACAATTTGTGATTTGTTGGTAAGTGGCGGTGTGACACGACGTGCGGTTAAATGCTTTATTAATATGTAAAAATTATAATTTATGAAATATAAGAAAATTAATATATATATATATATATATAAGATCCCTAACATAAAATATATCTTCGTTGAAGGCTTAAATTGACCTAAAAAGCTGGTTGATTGTTCCTAAAGGTCAACTAAGTGCGAGACAATTGTTTTTGATTTTAAAAGTCAGCGAATGTATTTCATTTTTCGGTTGTCCTCTAACTCCAGCAATCCTAATGATGAAACTGGTAATTTCGTAAAACATATTTTTCTAGTCCTTATCTTAAAGGTCAATGTTAAAAGGGAAAGTTAATTTTGCTCCACCATTTAAAAAGGTGAGAAGGGAATAGCTCATCCAGTCAAGTGAGGCTGAGAAGTTTTAGTTCAACACTATTGCTCTAAAGCTGTTTGCATTGGTCAAAGCATCGAAAAAGGGTTTCCCCTATACCTGTAACATATAACCCTAGACTAAAATTGGCTGACTAATAAGAATATGACTTCTAATTGTATGTTATTGTACAACAAATCAGAAACCTTTTTAGTCCAAATATTCATCTATAAAAACAGGATGGTAAAACGAATCTTCAGAGAGGATGGGGAAAGAGACCCAGAAGAAACCCAAGGCTGCCAAAGAAGCATCTCTTCGATTCTAGACCCGAGGCACTCCGAACACCCTTCAGACTTTACAAAATTTCAAAGTCCCTGACATTAGAGGCATTAGTGTCATAGTAACTGCACCTCATCGTCACTCTTCCTCTCTCGATATTCTTTCTTCTTTTTGCCAGGAAAGCAAACATTGTTTGCTTGTTATTTATTGTATCACAAACGTGTTTCAATAAAAAAAAACATATTTTTCCTTTGTAAACAATAGGCTTTCACTATTCTTTGAATTGCTCGACAATCAAGCCACTCATATTACCTGACAGTCAGAAGCAGCTCCGGCTGAATTCTGTCACCCCCACTTCGTGGATCTCTCAAACACTGCGTGGGCACAGGACTTAACAAAGCCAACCGACGGAAGCAAATGCGGTAGTCATGAATACAAGTACTGTGACAAGTAGTCATACCACATTCGGCCCCGTGACTAGCATAGGACCACAGGAGTACAGCGGATGTTTTTTTCGTGTTGTTGCTTTAAAGATTTGTTTAAGAGAACACTCAGTATTATTGTGTTGTTCCCATCTGATTGATTGTCTATGTATTTTACTTGCATCTATGTGGTGCATCTGTATTGTAGAATAGAAACAGATACAGCTTGGGAGGAATACTGTTTTATTTTATCGGAAAGATCAGTTTGATAGCCTGTGTGACGGTTGCTATATCTTTGTTCCGAGGTTAAATTATCCTGGAAGGTCAGAGAGAATCACTGACATAGTACCGTACCACCCAAGCTCTATATATTCTCCGTAACTAGTTATATGTTAATGATAGCTTTGAAAGTCCATATAACTAGTCAGGTATAAAGCTTGCGTATGGGTTTGGTTTTCGAGATATGGACGAATGAGGTTGTGTCAAGGGTGGAGATGGCGATGTGATATCAATGAAAACGTGAAGAATTCAGAACTGGACAAACAATATGACGCGCGGTTATGTTTCTTTTCTTTACATGTATATCTTTCTTATATATTTTATTTCAAAAAAGCAAAATTATAACAACAGAAAAACAAAAACAAAAAACACAAAAATATACAGACATGAAGAGGACAAGTCACTTCCAATTTTGTTTGACTATGTCATTCAAGAAACTAAGTTCTTTTTTGTTCGACTTGTCTTAAACTTGAACCAGTACCCTTTTGTTCCCTTTACAATTAAAAGGAGGGAACTTTCTCGTTTTTCTCTCTATATTTATTTTCTTATTTCTTTCTTCTTTCTCCTCTTTTAGCGAATAATAAAAGTCTCTCCTCTTCGCATTTGAAGTGGTTTAAAATTTTAAACAAATATATTCTCCGCCGAAACTGGTTACTGATAAACAACTTTCAAAATATTTCTTTAGATATTCTTCGCCTAACCCTTTTCCTTTTCTCTCCTTTCTCTCTTTTTTTAATATTCGTTAATTTCCCATTAACGATTCGCAAGGCATCATTTTTTATACGTTGAACTTTAGTTTCTTGTTCAAGGAAGTTGACTACTTCCATTAGGCCATTCTGCTACCAGAATTTCACTTTCTACCGGACCTCGTAAAAAGGGCGACCTTTCTCTCCACTGGCGAAGCTCGGAACTGAATTTTGGATTTCATTCTTTTTGACGGTAAAACCTCATAACTGCCTCGACTAATTGTATGTCCTTTCCTTATCTTGTTCATGACCTTTGCCCCTTTTCATTTGGTCTTTCGCGGTTGCTAGTGCTCGAAAACCCGCCAATCGTCTGCCTCACTTCCGGTCCTCGTATAGTAGTTCTTATTTTCCTACATATTAATCCTACAGCTGCTGCTGGGCCGTTCCACCTGTCAAAAGCATTCTACGCCTTCACCAAGCGTAAGTTTACATCACTTTCAGTCGATGAGATGTTGCTGCCGGGAAATGTGCACTGGTCTTGTAATTTTAGTGGCTGACCACTCTGAGTGAAGATGGCTCTTTTTTTTTATAACTTATATTCTCTGTTTTATTTGAATTCACGTAGAGGCCAATTACTCGTGCTGTTTTCTTTTGGCAATCCAGTAGGGACTTTTCGTCGGGCAATGATATTTGCGAAAAATTCTTAGTCATTCGTGTAGTTGATGCCTGAAACAGTTTCTGCATGATATCGTCTACTTCTTACTTTTTTTTATTTTATTTTCTCTTTCAATCCACGGACTAACTAAAAACGCCGTCTTGGAAGATTAAAAACAAATGTAGAGATGATGTACCTCCTTGCAAGACTCCAGTGATAATGTCATAGAATGCAGTGTCTCCATCAGGTGAACAAACCATTTTTTGGCGATTTTGTAAAGCCTCCTTATAGTCGTAACAATTCATTTAGGAAAAGCAAACACGAGTAATATTTTCTCCATCTTTCTTCTATGTATTGAATTAAATGCATTGTAGTGCTACATTGAGATTCTTTGCACGTACTCTGACAATGATTCGACGGAAGGTCAGAATATGTGAAGTCGTAGAGGGATTACTTCGAAAGACGTTCTGATATTTCAAAGTATATATTTTTGGTTCCGAGTTGGATATTGTTGCTTAGTGGCTCGTACCACGTGACTTCCAGTATCACCGAGTTATATAAGAGGTCGTGTTTCTCAAGGTTCTGCAAGATCTCGGTCAGTAGTAAGACCAATTTTGGCCGTATCACCCACAGAACGAGACTTATAATATTTGTTGGACTGTACCACTTCATTTAATAAATAATTAACTCTTTATTTCACTGTGTATATCTTCCTTACCACGATACAACAGTTAGAGACGAAGGATTCGAATATTTCGCACTCGCAACAAAAAATAAAGCAAAAACAACAATTGTCGACGAAGGATTTGAAGATTCGACTATACAGTGAACTACACAAAAAGAGTCGTTAAAGGATATACAATAGAGGACTTTAAAAATTGTATGTTGAATTTTCGTAAAGCAACAGGAAATACAACGACAAGAAGATTTAAAAAATCTCCATGAGAGTATGAACGACAAGAAGAAAGATTCGGGAAACTACTCGAATGTCTAACAAAACAAAACGACTCAGAAAATTTAAATATATTCTCGCAAGAGTCGGTAATAAATTCAGTTGGCGAATTTATTTACAAACCAGAAGAAGAAGCGACATTGGAGGCATATTTCAGAAGGTACGAATCAATCTTTCAAAAAGATTGTGAAAAATGGCCGGACGAGAAAAAAGTGAAACTTTTACTAGACAAAATCTGGGTGGCAGAACATGAAAAATACGTAAATCCCTTTCTGCCGAGGCAGCCCGGTGAAGTGACGTTTCGAGAAACTTTCCAAATACTAAGGAAAATATTAGGTAACGAAGTTCACTGTTTAATACTCGTTGGCAATATTTCAACCTTGCGAAAAGGATTGTTAAGACTACACAACTTTCGCCAGTACAGTTAACTGGTACTGTGAAAGGTTACAGCTAAATGAAATTACACCAGACATGTTTGAATATTTGATTTTCATTCAGGGATTAACTTCAGCGTCTGAAGAAGAAGTTCGTACAAGGCTCTTAACCAAATTGGAACAAGACCAAAAAATTAACTTTGCAAAGGATAGCGGAAGAATCCCAGCGTATTTTAAATTTGAGAGCTGACACAGCAAAAATTGAAGAACGGGATATTTCAAATATTCATAAAATAAAGAATAATCCACAAGGTAAGAAAAATAAACCGTTTTTCAAAATTAATCCGTTTTACGGGCGTGGAGAATTGCATTCATTTAAAGATTGTTCATTTAAACACAAAAAACGCCATATTTGTGGGCGCAAAGGATACAAATTCTCACACTGCAGACTTGGAGGGGGAAATCATTCAAAAAATAAAAAACGGGTTCAGTTCACTACAGAACAAGCAACAATTGAAAAAGTACAAAGAAAATGTATAAATAGTTGTCTTAACAATAAAAAGAATAAAATTTCAGATAGACACTGGTTCTGATTTAACTATAATTAATGCTGAAACTTGGAAAAAAATAAAATGTCCAACCCTCAGTAACTCGAAAAAATAGCAAAAGGTATTACCGGAGTGAAATTAAAATTAATGGGAGAAAACTTCATAAGTGTTTTCCTTAATGGAAAACAAAGAAAATTAAATGCATTTGTCATGCGAAATGCCCAAAATTTATTTGGAACGGATTGGATGGAAGAATTCGATCTATTTAACATCCCAATAAATACTTTCTGCGATAAAATAGGTGGTACTGCCAAAAGTTCAGATAAACTGAAAAAAAAATAGAAATAAAATTTCCGTAAATTGTTTTAGAAGGACTTGAATTCTGTTCAAAAGTCATTGCAAAATTAGAAGTAAAAGAAAATGTTACGTCAGTTTTTTTTTTTTATCCAAAAGAGCAGTAACCTATGCATCGGTTGAAATTGTTGATAAAGTATTAGGAAGACTAGTAAAACTGGGAGTAATAGAAAAAACTGACTACAGCCCATGGGCAACTCCAACTGTATATGTAAAGAAAAAAATTATAAAATTAGAATCTGCGCGGATTATTCAACCGGACTTTATGATTGTGTAAAAGAAATAAATTATCCCCTCTCAACAGTGGAAGAAATTTTTGCAAATTTAAATGGCGGAAGCAAATTTTCTAAGTCAGATTTGTCAGAAGCTTATTTACAAATACCAGTGGAAGAAAAGTTTACAGAATTATTAATTATTAACACGCATAGAGGTCTTTACAAAATGAATAGACTTCAATATGGAATAGAGGTAGCTCCAACTATTTTTCAAAAAATAATGGATACAATGTTTGCAGATCTGGACTTCGCAACAGCTTATTTATATAATATTCTTATGAAAAGCAAAAATCGAGAAGATCTTGCTCAACATGTAACTGGAGTATTTAAAAAAATAAAAGAATTTGGTTTTAAATCAAGCAGGGAAAAATGTAATTTTTTTCTATCAAAAATCAAATAACTGGGTCAAGTAATCGACGAGAAAGGCGGGACTCCTGATCCTAACCGAGCGGACGCGATAAAATACATGCCGATACCGACTAATGTTGCAGCATTACAATCATTTTTTGGACTGGCTAACTACTCTAATAGCTATATAGCAAATATACATATACTAAGAGCTCAGTTGAATCATTTACTCAAAAACGAAGTATAATGGGATTGGACAGAGGAATGGAAAAAAAGCGTTCGGGAAATTAAAAACTGCGCTAACGTCAAGCTTAGCTTTGGTCGAGAGAAAACCTAATAAGCAGATATATGTTGCAAGCGACGCAAGAGATTCTGGCTTAGGGGCAGTTATACTTCACAAAGAATACGGTAAATTAAAACCGATTCAACAGGTATCGAGGACAATACTCCCGGCAGAAATGAACTATTCGCAAATAGAAAAGGGTTAGCTATCATATTTGCGATCAAGAAATTTCATAAATACGTACACGGTAGAGAATTTATATTACAAACAGATCATCGTCTATTGTTAGCAATATTTAGTTCTAAAAAAGGAATACCAATACACACTGCGAACCATTTACAAAGATGGGCTACGATGCTGTTAAATTATTCATTTAAAATGGAATTCTTACCGTAAAAAATGAACAAACATGCGGATGGATTATCAAGATTAAAACTAAAATATACAGAATGGCTAGAGGAGACTGTCGTTGCTTCATTAAAATCCGAAATGGACGTAAAATACGTTTTATTCAATACAGTTAAAGAACTACCAGTTACGCAAGTGGAGAATTAATGAACCAGAAAGTTAAAACAAATAGAATATTTTCAACGTGCAACGGCATATTGATGTATGGAGAACGGGTGGTCATACCTGCAGTTTTAACAAAGACAATTTTGAAAGATTTCCATACTGGGCACTCGATTAGTAGATTACTGGAATTAGTAGAATGAAGGCTTTCATGCGGAGTTATGTATACTGGCCGGGTATGGATAGTAGTAGGTAAAGTCTGCGACCGTAGTCGAGGGAGACCAGAAGGCTCCCTTTTCAATAACTTCCACACCGATGTGTAGGGGAGGGTGCTACTCTTTTTCCTGGATTGCTCCACTTTACCTTACGTACATTATATTGCTGAGTGCTAAGCAAGAAGGTACCCAGTACCATTTTTAAAGTCTTTGATCTAATATGACCAGGGATTGAACCCAGGTCTCCCAGACTATTGGCGATCACTCTACCCACTAAACAATGAGCCGGTTAATATGGATAAAGGCATGGTGAAATCGTTCAAAAATTGCGCATCGGTAGCAAAAGCACCTCCCATTAAATTCAATCCAAACCTAAGAAAGACAAACCGTGGTCTTGTCTACATATTGACTATGCCTGTACGATATAAGGAACATACTTTTTTGTCTTAGTAAACAGCTTTACAAAATGGCCAGAAGTGTTCAAATGTAAAACGCCTACGACAAAAACCACAATAAAGGTGTTACAGGAACTGTCTGCAAGATTCGTATTGTCAGAAACCATTGTATCTGAAAATGGCACACCATTTACATCAAAAGAATTTGAAAATTTCTGTAAATTACTCTCAATAAATCACCTAAAATCGGCACCTTACCATCCAAAATCAAATAAACTGGTGGAAAGATTTATCGATGTATTTAAAAGAGCAATTAAAAAGGCAAATGATATCGAAGCAGAAAATATGGAATTGCAACAATTCCTATCTATTTATCGAATAAAACCTAATTTTACCCCAAACATGTTCCCGGCTCTTTTTCTATTTTTATTTCTTTTCAACCCTGCATGAAGTTTTTCTTCCGGAAACTGTTTAAGTTTGATGTCCGATAAGCCATTGATAATTTCTTGAATAAGATTGTAAGTGATTTTTGGTGGGTTTCCCTGTAGATTTTTGAAATTTTATCTTTTTTCTTGATCGCAGGTTTTAGTTTTGCTTTTGATATGTTCTTCCTTCTGCCCATTTCATTTACCTTCAAATATCCTAATTGTGATTGTTTATTTTCAATAGAATTAATGATTTTATAAATTTAACCTTGAATTTATTGTAATTGTTCTTTTGATATGACTTGGTTAGTTCGCTCTGGGCTTTCTAAAGTCCCTGTGCATTGTTGAGTTTATTTTATTGAGCAAGATTGCTTCCTTCAGCTATCTCGTTTTTTTTCTGAATTTCAAGTGACTATCGTGGGACTTTACATGAGGCTCTTTGTTTGGCTAGTATGCACTCTGCTGTTATATGAGAGGTAGCAAAGTTTTCATATTCTTCATTCAGTGTATGTCTTTTAGATTTGTGTAGCATATCCAAAATACGAATATGTAAAATATTCAGATGCAGAGAAATCCCGAAACACTGACGAATTTTTATGATGCTGACTGTTCCTACATTGCCCACAGCCAACTGCCAGCTGGACTGTCCGGCCCAGAGTCAAAATCACAACTGACGTCTATTTCGAAATCACCGAATTCCCACCCCATCGCTCCCGGGGATGACGTCATTCAATCCCCAGTCCATTTCCTATCTGGGGTTTTTATTATGACATTTGTCATTGACATATCCTCTGCGCGCGTGCGTGAAATGTTCTCAATGTGTGCACCTGCACGCGCACTAAGTCGGAAAGGTCAAAGTCCAACCAAACCAAATGGTAAAATATAATTAACGAAAAATGATTAATATAAAAAATATCATTCCATAATTATATAACATTTGTTCTCAAAAACATCACCTTTTTTTCTACAGTTATTGTATATCTATTGCATATATCTCTATTGTTAAGTGAGGTCCAATCACAACCGATGGTTTTGACTGTCTGTTTATAATTTCTGCAGAGAATCAGACAAATATTTGCCGAGCCGATTTTGTTATTAGAAGATACTTCTTCAAAAAAGGGGTGTGCCTCACATTTCAATGCGCTATTTCCCCCCTTCTTGTTAATGAGTATATAATTTAGCAGTGCTTTACTATTTTATGGGTAGGTGGAGCTTTATTGTTTTCTTTCATTTTTAGGAATTCTTTGTTTGAATATGAAAGAGCAAAAGATTATATAGATATTCGCCATTTCTGTTTGACAGTTTGCGTAAGAAAAGTTATTATTTTCATATTTTCCTATTTGAGCTTTCATACCCTCAGTGATGATTAGAACGTTGTTTTTGGGAATGTGTGAAGAAAGGGGACACAGCCCAAAGTAGAAGCTCGTATTATAGGATCGATTATTGGTATTTGTGGAATTGTAGCCAGAGACAATTATTTTTCAGGTGTTGCCATTAAATGTAGCATGCATAATTCTCGGTTGGGTTCTCTCGATGCTATAAAGGGATTTTACGGTTTTAGGATTAGAAGTATTCCAACACTTTCGATGGCTGCGTGGACGGAGTTTTTCTATGCATATACTGAAAGAAATGTTCATCCATTACCGGTATCATGATATTTTTATTCCACTTCCCTTGGGGAATATGTATATTCTGGCTCGAATATAATGTTTATAATGGGCTAGACTGCGAATCTCGTAAGCCTGTGTAACTCTCTTTTGTGTTTAAATTCTTAACGTTAAAAGTCACTCTGTTAACAATGTTTTTTCATCGAAGTTATATTTGGGCTCTGTAGCTTATTTTTCGAAGGGTGAGCCCAGAATTGTATCCAAGGCATAATGCACCACTTGTTTACCCAGGTGAAAGTATATGCAGTTTGAATGTACTGTTTGGATTTGAGTTTTCATATTTACCCAACCCCTCCGCTCGGGCAAGATATGACAAAAGGTCAATGTTTTAGCGGAGTTTAACAGGTTTGAATACAGAGTTTTCCTTCTCCTAGACTAGTTGCCTCACCAAGGCTGAAGAACATAGTCTGTCCTACTATTTACCCATAGCTGGAGGGAAAATAATTGGATACATACCTTTCCCAAGGGTATTAGTGCTATGTGAAATGCAATCAGTCTAGGATTTTAACTCGTGTCGCCGTGTCCAATTCCTTGAACGATAACCATTACACCACGGGCACCTCCTTGAATTTGAGTTATGGTATTCTTTCGTTGACTGTTTTTCTTCTCAATATACGCCACTCCTACAGGTGAATTGCAGTAAGTTTCACACTGAACTATTTGATCCTGACAGTTGCCTTATTAGGTTCTTCCACCCAGAATCCGGAGAAGCGCGCCGTTTACCAACTCTGGATTCACTCGCTTATCTAACACCGATCATGCAGCATCCTATAGTTTTCAATGCTATATGCTTTCACGACTCCTAAAATACTCTTCTCCAGACTGTTTTCCAATGAGTAGTCGGTAAGAATATCTGAATGTTTTGGAGGGGGTGGAAAGGAGAAAGTCTCTCTTTCTTAAATTTTAACTAAATGTCCAACAATCCTATTCTAGCATGTAGGATTATTTGGTTCAACCATTACGATTAGACAAAATTGTTCTGGAGAAATAGATTCGTGGTTTTCTGATGCAATGAAAATATTAGGGGGGTGGATTTTGTTCTACACACTGTCAAACTTTAGTGCCTTTTTTTCTCTTTTTTAAAACGGGTCTTGACTGAGAATAATAGCCTTACAGGCATTTTCACTAGCGATAAACATAAATGATCATATACACACAGAGTAAACAAGTATATTTCATCTTTAGTCAAAAGTCAAAGTGAATCAAACACTACTTAATGCATAAGCTATTAGGGATTATTTTGAAGGAAGTTAGTATTGGACGATCTGTGATGTTGCTAATGCATATTCAAATATATATATATATATATATATATATATATATATATATATATATATATATATATATATATATTAAATTTCCTATTCTTCTCAGCGGTCATATTTTCGGTGATATTTGTTTTTTTTTGTTCTGTACACTATCCGACTTTAGTGTCTTTATTCTCTTCATTCAAAATAGTCCGCGTGAAAGAGAAAAGTCTAGCAGGCAATTTTACTTCTAAGAAACATAACTGATCTTATTCACACAGAATAAAAAAAATTATTTCCTGTTAGTTAAAAGTTATATACCTGTCCCATATATATATTATATATATATATATATATATATATATATATATATATATATATATATATATAGGAACTGACTAATATCTATCTTTATATATCTATCGTTATATATATCTATATATATATATGCAGAGAGAGAGAGAGAGAGAGAGAGAGAGAGAGAGAGAGAGTGTGTGTAAGAGATGTAAAGTACCATCAAGTTCGTAGATAAATTATTATCAATCCTGTTTAATGAGTATATTTATAGTTAATTACCACTGTGTCTTATGAATATGTTTCAAGTAGACTCCTTATTATGAATAAATAGTGGTGAATGTTGTGATGAATAGCCTTGCTGCTTTGTAACCCATTCAGATGAAGGACAATATGTTGGACAAGATACCGAGAAATAGCTCCTCCATTCCTCGCAAGAACAGTCATAGTAATGTACAATTCTCCAAGAAATGTGAGTACGACAACACACGTACCCACAAACATGTACATACATACATGCATACATACATACATATTATATTAAGTATATTCCCTCTGATTATTATAGAACAAATGAAACACAGAGAAACCCAATGATTAATATGGGGTTAATATCATCGTGGTTGAGAACTTCTTTACACCAGGTTATAATTAGGTCCGTTTGCTTTTTTTGTTTAATGGCATATCAATATTCGTGGTTATTTAAAGTCAGAGCCACGTTTTTAAAAGGACAGTAGTTTACCTATTAAATCATAGCTATTACGTTCACTTTCGGGCAAATACCCTTGGGAAAGGTATGAACCCCCTTATTCTCCCTCCAGCTATGGGTAAATAGAAGGACGGACTAGATTCTTCAGCCTTGGTGAGGCAACTAGTCAAGGAGAAGGAAAACTCTTAATTCAAACCTGCTAAACTCCGCTTAAAAATTGACCTTGTGTCATATCCTGCCCGAGCGGAGGGGGTTGGTAAATAGTACTTATAAATCATAGCCCAGAAAATAATAGGGGTTCCCATTTTCCTCAAGTGTATTAGTCCAACATGTAATGCACTTACGAAATTGGAGTTTGCACCCGCTTACAGCAATGTGGCTGTCCAACACATAAGCCGCGGGGCGTGTCTTCGTGGCGTAATCGTTTAAGCGCTGGACCGCAGAATCTTAGAATGTGACTTCGAACTCCAGTCGCCCTATTACGTTCACTTTCGAACAAATAACTCCGGGAAAGGTATGAACCCCCCTTATCCTTCTGGATATGAGTTGAATAGTACCATTACTTTTCTTGAAGGACGGATTTAGCATTAAATAACCCAAGGAGGTTGATATGTCATTCAACAACAAAACAAATAAATATTAGGCACAGTATAAGTTGTTGTTTATTCGAACTGCCGTACTGGATGTCGTCAAAAATTAGATAATGGTTGGATGGATAGGTTTTATGGGGTATAAACTCTTGTAGGTAATCTAATACCAAATCTTCGACCCACAAATATGTATACGAAAAACATACAATAGGTTTCCAGACTTTTTTCGTATAGGCATTTAAAATTGCCGTAGACTATTGACAATTCAGTATTTTATTGCGATACGTCTTATGAGATGACTGACGAATTTTTATGATTTCAGCTTCAAATGAACAGCTACAGCAGCAATTAGAATACACCCTACTAAACCCTGATTGTCACAGCTGGTGAATTTCAAAAAATACAATCTGGACGTGATGAAACATTAGAAGAACGATATGCAATAAAATTCTGTTTTAAACTTGGCAAAAATGCCACAGAAACGTATGGAATGCTTCAGACTGCTTTTGGACCATCTTGCATGAATCAAGCATCAGTTTTTGGAGGGCATAAGATATTCAAGGAAGGCTAGGGGTCTGTGAGGGAGGATAAGTGGTGTGGGAGGAGTAAGGAAGTCAATAAACCAAAGTTGATTGGTCAGAGGGTTAGGGTTACTATGTTGAGGTTTTAAGGGAGTTTAGGAAGAGATTCCTTGAGAAGAGGACAGCACTCTTCAAATCGGGTCAGTGGCATTTCTACCAGGACAATACACCAGTCCACAACTCCAACCTTGTCACAGATTATTTGACTAAGATGGGCATCAAGACAGTTCCTCAGCCTCCCTACAGTCCAGACTTTGCTCCCTGTGACATTTGCTTATTCCCTAAGCTCAGAGGGTGTCGTTATAAGACAATTGAGGAGATGAAAGAGGCTTTGAGGAAGGTCATTGACACGATCACACAATAGGACTTCCATGGGGCCTTCCAGAAGTTGTTGGAGTGGTACAAAAACTGCATTGCAGTTGGAGGAGATTTTTTCGAAGGGGACTAGAGTTTCATGTGTTTACTATCAATAAACGTGTCCATATGAAAAAATCTGGATATTTATCGAAAGCACCTCGTACATATATATATATATATATATATAGTAAACCAAATTTGGAAACACATAATTAATAGGTAAAATACTTAAACGATACAGTGCTCATTAGTATTTACAGGGTTAAATGGTTTTAAATTTTGCTACTTATTCCTTGCATACAGTTAAATAGTTTCAATCTTTGATATCCACTACTAATTTAATTTGATATTACGCCTTTATTACAGTGAAATTTTCGTATAGTAAAATATTTAACAGTTTCCTTTTACCAATAAAGAAGATACTAACAGGTGCGTCTGCTTGGGGTCAGAGTGGACATTAGGGTTATGTCAATGAATGCGTACTCCACATTTCACATAAGCTTCAAGACTGGAGTCTCACCATCAATATTTAGAGTTATATTTATGGCCTGCATTGTGGGGGATGCTCTTAAATTTCTGAAAAGATACAGTCAGTATATTCTACCACCCCAGTCAACTGGTCAAGAAAATTAAGTAATACCATTTCTATGAATATACGGTCTGAATAGACGACTGTAAATATGTTAGACTGCTGATAATTCCGTAGAAGTAAAACAAATAGGAAAATAGATTATACAACTGAAAAAAACAGTTGGCTTCCTGTTGTCGATGAGAAATATTAAGTCAGATTCCTATGATGAATTGCAATGATTCTATTCCTTCCAAATTAATGACTGGATTTAACAGGTCAATAAGTTTGAATTCATCGTTCCTGTTTAACTATATAATTCTTTTCTCTTCAATTCTGTCTGTGTTTTGACATCTATCTTTATCAGGCTGCGTATTGTTACTTCATCCTAGACCTTATTTTATGCAACATATATATTTTGGAATGGGTATTGTTCCGAAAAGGGCGCACTTTTCAGATTCTTGATAGAAGCTAATAAGATTGACATACGTAAATGTGGACATTTCGGTTGTTATTGACTTTTTTTTTCAAAGCAAGATTTACATGGCACGCGAGCAATCACAGGAATAATTATTTGTATCTTTTTGTGCAATTTTCGCCTGATTCATCGAGATAAAAACAGATCACATTTGACGCATTCAGAACTGCGAACAGGTTGGGAAATTTGATTTTATTCCCCTAAATATATAGATTCATGAAGTCTCAGAAAAGCAATCAGTTCTAGCTGTTAATATATCTTCACATCTATATATATTTTTGTTCCTGAATATCCTCGACGTTATATCAAGATCTTTGTCCTTCAGATCCCAAGCACCTAAAATGAAATTGGCGTACATGTAATCATGTTACACACACACACACACACACACACACACACACACACACACACACACACACACACACACACACAACACACCCTCTCTCTCTCTTCTCTATCACACACACACACACACTCCCCCTCTCTCTCTTTCTCTCTCTGTCACACACACACACACACACACACACATATATATATATATATATATATATATATATATATGAATGTTTGAGTCAAAAAAAAAATTTTTTAAATCATTAATAGGCAATATTGCTTGATCAATCGATTATGATACCGTTAACAGTAAACTATTATTCGGTGTCTTTTTATAATACAGTCAGGACTTTACGAGTTCCCCCAATTAACGAGTATTGGGGATTGCTTCCGTGAGGACAGTAGAAATAAAATTAACTGTAAATTTTACACGAGTTCAAATTCTGTACGAGGCTGTTGACATTTCCCATAAAGCTAATATTGTTGAGAAAAGTATTCATCTAAGTATTCACGCTTCTGCCCTGGGTTAGAAATCGGATATATTGGGCTATTAATCCTCATTATGGCAACTGGTAAAGGCGAGAAAAAACCCGCAGAATTTCGTATAAATGACTGACTTTTTGTCGTATCCTACCCAAGCACGCAAGTTGAGTAAATACATTTATGCGTAATACATACACATATATATATATATATATATATATATATATATAATATATATATACAAAAGTTTGATTCCCATGGGGAACAGGTTCCAGTACCGAGTCACCAAGTCACCACACTAACTGTGACATATGCGGAAAATTGTTCCTATCTCTTGCTGGTCTCAAAAGCTATCTACGTAAATGTTCAAAATCTTTTGCACCTAAATAATGTCACTGCAAAAAAAAAAAAAAAAAAACTGATTCTGTGGCAAAAATCTGTCGCAGCTTTGCTGGCCTGAAGAGTCACCTACGAACGCATACAATTTAAGGCAGAAGTAGGGGGAGTAGAGGAGTGGGGGAGAGGAAATGAGATAAAGGAGGTGGTCACGCTCGAAACCGAGAGGACAGCCATAATATATATATATATATATATATATATATATATATATATATATATATATATATATATAAAGCATAGGGAAAATGAAATAAACCAATTCATAATATTTCTTTTATTTGATTAGATTTTTCATTGTCCGAAGCATTAGACGAAATCATTTGTGTAAAAATTTTGCTATAGCTTTTGAAAAAGTTGATATGATTTAAGAGAACCAACACAAGTGAATTGGTAACGTAGCATACCATCTGTTGAATAAACTTTATTTTTTCGAATCTAAATGTGATCAATTGACCTTTATATCATATCTTCTGCCGTAGAGACTTGTGACTGAGTTCTTTATTTGGAAGATATATGCTGAGAATTGGTGGGCTGGGTTCGAAAATAGTCTGTTAATATATATATATATATATATATATATATATATATATATAATATATATATATATATATATTTATATATATATATATACGAGGATCGTTCAATATGTTTGAAACCTTATCCAGAGGAAGTCGAAAAAAACAAGACAGCTTTTATTTTTTTTCAAAAAATCCCTCTTGACATTAATGCACTTAGTCCAATGATGCACTGTAAACTTAGTGCATTAGCAGGTTGCATCATGGTCCTTCAACATTTCTTTCACAGTACATATAACCTCATCATTCTTTGTAAAATAGTGAGCATGCAGATAGGAAATGAGTTTAGGAAATAGGTCAGAAACAGTTAAGTCTTATGTATAAGGGGGTAACTGCAATCGGAAGTCACCGTTTGTGCTTTCAGTCGCAGCAAAATTAACAAGCATGAATGGAGACATTATCGTTGAGGAAGGTTACACCTACCCCCAGACTGACTCTGCGGTTCGATTTGATTTTTCCCTCAGTTGTTTTAATTTTGATATATAGTACTGTCCATTATTAGTTATTGTTTTTTTCATTTTCCAGGTAATCTATATTGGTCAGCCCCTCAGAATTAAAAAAAAAATCAAAAAAGAAAAAGAAGAAAAAAAGCCATCACCAAGCTAACTGATGTGGCCTAGTGGAATTTCTTCAAAGAGTTTTTCCAATTTGATTTTTAAAAGAATTTGAGAGGAGAACCCAGGTTTCATCTTGAGTCACTAATCTGTTGTGGAAATTCTTAAGGTTTGCCAGGAAGCAAGTCAGAAGTCTACCGTAAATGTCAACCATATTAGGCTTCTGTTCTGAAATCAGCAGTCCTGGGACCCATCTTACACACAGCCTACTCATCCTTCAGAATTGATTTAAAACGATGACGACCGAGCCAGAACTAATTGCATATGAACTTAACGATCTACTAGAGAGTAAGATGTCTGTCATCCCAAATTATTCGGTGAATGGCATCAATTCGTTAATCAAATATTGAGGTTTTTCGACGACCTGACCGAGCATCATCAATCACTGTGATGTCCCTGCTCTGCTTAAAATTCCGCTTTCAAATTATTCAAAATTGCATAGGGAGAGGAATCCTCACTAATAATACGTACCATGTTTGGAGTTGTACGTGATGCATTCAATAAGTTTCCAGATTTTTGGTACAGGCATTTAAAAATGTCATAGAGATTTGAAATGTCTTTATGTTATTGCTATACAGCTTAAGAGATGACTGACGAATTATTATGATTTCAGGTTCAAATGAACAGCTGCAGCAACAATTGGAATACACCCTGCTAAAACCTGATTTTCACAGCGGGTGAATTTCGAAAATGCAATCCGGATGTGAGGACACTTTAGAAGAACGATATGCAATAAAATTCTGTTTTAAACTTGGAAAAAAAGCCACAAAAACGTATGGAATGCTTCAGACTGCTTTTGGAGCATCTTCCATGAATCAAACATCAGTTTTGAGTTACATAAGAGATTCAAGGCAGGCAGGGAGTCTGTGTGGGAGGAGTAAAGAAGTCAATAAACCAGAGTTGATTGGCCAAAGTGTTAGGGTTAGAGTTACTATGTTGAGGTTTTAAGGGAGTTCAGGAAGAGCCCCGTCGGAAGATGCCTGCACTCTTCAAATGGGGTGAGTGGAATTTCCACGAGGACAATGCACCAGTCCACAACTCCATCCTTGTCACAGACTAATTTACAAGATGGGCATCAAGATAGTTCCTGACCCTCTGTATAGTCCAGACGTTGGTCCCTGTGACTTTTGGTTATTCCCTAAGCTCAGAGTCTGTCGTTATGAGTATTGAGGAGATGAAAGAGGCTGTGACGAAGGTCATTGACACGCTCACACAAGGAGACTTCCATGGGGCCATACAGAAGTTTTTGGAATGGTACAACAAGGGCATTGCAGCCAGAGGAGCTTACTTCGAATAGGACTAGAGTTTCATGTGTGTACTAACAATAAAAGTGCCCATACCAAAAAAGTCTTGAAACTTATTTAATCATCTTCGTACTTTTCTTTTGCAGATCAATTATGACTATTCAGAAGTTTGTTTTCTCCGTTTTTAGATTTATGACACTACTCTCACATTTATATGAGCCTCACCTGTACAGAAATTAAGAACTAAATCTGAATTAAGTTTTCTGCCTTTTAAAGAAGAGTTAGTGTGAGCCAAATCAAAAATATTCAGCTATCGATCTTCTTTTTTGGTAAGGCTTTGTACTTTTTGAACGAACCTCGTATATATATATATATATATATATATATATATATATATATATATATATATAATAACAAGGTAATCCAAGTAGAAGGAGATATTTGTTGAGAAACAAAGTCGACACTATAGCGTTTCTGTTCCGCTGATCCATCATCAGGACTATAGTGGGTTATATTAGTGATGTTAACGATGGATGTATAAAAAGTGTTAAAATATATACCAACTTTGGAAAAGTTGTACAACATGAAAAAATTGGCTGTTTATGACAAGAAAAATTTGGCAGTTTGATCAATGAATGAGCATTCGTTTCTTTAAACTACGTCACCTGACCTACTAGGAACAATGTGCAGAATCCATGTTTCGTTTGTTGATCGAGAGATTTCAAATCATTCTTTGTTTACGACGAAATTCAAATCCTAAACATATATATATATATATATATATATATATATATATATATATATATATATATATAAAGTAGGAATTCGCCATAATGCTGGACTTTGACAACGTACGTATCGGTTTCAAAGTCCAAACGCATTATAACGCTTGGGTTAATACACATTTGAGAAAGGTATGGACCACTTCATCCTCATAGCTATGCATCAAGGAAACCTACGACTGTTATATATATATATATATATATATATATATATATATATATATATATATATATATATATATATATATATATATATAGTAGTCTAAAACGTTAATAACGTAACGTTCCGTGAGACTTCGGCTATTTCTTTGATTTTCTTCCTTCACTTTGACGAAAAGACAGCGTAGAATAGTCGCCGAAATCAGTAAATGCAAACGGAACGAGAATATTCAAACGTATCAGACCTTACAAATGGCATTTGTTGGCATTAATGAGGACATCGTCATTTCGTCGGAGAGCTATCCATATTGAAAATGAAATCCAGAAAGTTCAATTCCGGCTATTAAATACACTTTAGTCAGGGCTATCTTCATAGTTTCCTTCATATTGATAAGGCAGATAAAGTGACAAAAGTCATTTTTTAAATTTTGTAAATGTTATTCTCCGAGTATAATTCAATAAATAAAGGGATAATTTAAAAAAAAAATCTAACAAATTTTTTCATGAATCTAAATTCTGCAGGTTGAAGATCTGGTTGGGGAGATGAAACAGTAGAACACAGAATGAAAAAATGCTGAAGAAAGCATCCAAAATTACTAGAGCTGATACTATTGGGTGGGGTTGGTGATTAATTGGGAATTGTGCAAGGGAAGAAACTTTGACCACACAGGCAATTGGTAAATACATAGACCAGAATATTTGCTGTAAAAATGCAACTTTCTCAGTGAATTTGCCATTTAAATGGATCACGCAATCCCAGCCTGAATGTCTGATTTGGTTTTTACAAAGATTGTAAACTTAAGATGTATGAAAGTTTTAAAAAAATGAAACCAAAACAAATAGATATGTACAAGGATCTTTCCAGAGGTCTAAAAAATTGGGGAACACAAATGAGACAGTGATGCCAATCATATCCTGCGCACATGGATACATCGTAAGAACCCTGTAAAAGAAGTAGGGATAACAGAAAATTCGATAAACAATTGACACCATACAGATCAGCGAATCACTGAGATTGGATATATTTGTTTGTTAGTTGTTTGGTTGGTTGTCTGAGACTTATGGAATATCAATTTTTGTAGGTTATTTAATGCCAAATCCATTTTTATACAAATAATCAGTTCTATTTCAAACAATTCAGTTTACTTGTCAATATTCCGCTTAATCAAACAGTTCTAATTCAAACAATTCCTTTTAGTATAAGCATAGTTTTCATTGATTGTTAAATGTCAAAACAGTTTTATTTCAAGAAATCCAGTTTAGCGTAAGTACGCTGTTTAGTTCTATTTGACCCATAGATAGGGCTCTATCAGGTGCTATCACTCCGGGCCAGTGTGGACCTGGGAGCGATGCCAATAAAGGAGAAGTCTGCATTCCCAAAAGCTTCAGCATTACTTGACCCTCGCCATCAGCTTGTTTAGTGTCCTATCCAGGACACTTGTTGGAGGATTCTTACCCCTCGGCAGAGATGCAGTTAATGTATCCTACAGCCCTAGCTGATTGGGCGTTCTGAGATTGAATAGAATACTTAATAAAAACCTGATGTGATACGTAGACATGTTCTCACACGGACTTCCGGTAGAACTAACTCTAAAAGACAAATAACGATGATGATAATAACTAACATTTTAAAAACATTTTAACAACCATTTCAATATCTCAGCACTGTTCAATTGAGCACTACTATTTCTTATAATTATCAAACGCTACAGATTTTTAAATAAATCTTTTCTCTCATCATTTAAAAACCCAGTTATTCACCTTTAAAGCACATAACTCATAAAAAAAGAGCGCTATTGAATAATTGCCATTCATATAGTCTTTACTTTTCTTTTATTTTTTTTACTTTTTTTTTTTTTTGTCTGGGTGGTGTATTGCTTAATTCTTATTCATCGTATTTTCCATTAAATCAATGCTATATGCATAATAATTGTTTCAGTGGGTGTCCCTCTTTTCTTCCGCCTACCAACAATTCCGGAAATATCCCTCAGGAAGATTTAAGTCCCGAAGGCATCCTAATTTTCCGTTCATCACGGTATGGTGGTTCCTCTTAATCAAAAGTACTACGGTTTCCCACCATGCATCTTGACAGCGAATTTCCAGCACGACTTACTTTCTTAATAATATTCTCACAGTTTTCACTTGCGACCCGTGGCGTTTTAACATCACCTGACACCGTTTCCACTGGCAATAATCAAATCTTCCAACGTCGCTTTTTGTAACACTGCGTTCAGAAGATGTCCACTTTTAAGTAACATCTTCACAGTGATGTGATATCTGAGGTGCGAAACAGCACAATAGATATCCAAAACGGATAATAGATTTGGCAATCTTCGTTCGAATTCCAAGTAAGTATGCTTATGTTCAATTAGCGCTAATGCCGTTGAAAGAGGCATGAATTCACACTTTGTACTCTATTTCAACTAGGATAACTTGAAAAATATATTGATTCTGGCATGTCACAAATATCGCCGAAGTTGAGTATACGAAAGTCGGTTAATTGATTGACTGATTGATTGGGTGTTTTAACTACATGTCTATCCATATAGGTTTATTTTATGCCAAGAGGTTAGGGAATCACTTTCATAGTTCGATAATATTTACAATTTTTGTAGAGTTGTTTCTTAAGGATGTTTTTGGCACACACTATTTTATACGAATAGGTTTTAAAAACGTCTCTATGAAACTGATGGAATCCTAACTAGTATTACCACTCTGGGTCAGCATAAACATGAGACTAATGATCAGGAATGTATAATCCACGCTCCCCAGATCTTCAGGTTCTTCACCATTAGATGCAGGTTAATGTCATATCAAGGAGGCACTTTTTGAAGATATCTTACCCCGCGGTAAGTGATAGACTGAACGTATTATAAGTTCCACCGACTGAGGCTATATGTGAGTTGGGAATACGGCAAAATATCTATACCATAATAAAAACACAGTCAGATATATGTTCAAGTCAAACAGAAAAATCTACTTCTCATCTGATTAATAAAGATAAGCAATGATGATCCTACTCAGTAGTAAGATAAGTAACAACTGACTAAAAGCAGCTACTTTTGTTATATTTTGACCTTTGATCCGGCCAAAAATGCCATTCCAAGGTGATGCACCGGAAGGAAGTGACACATTCTAATTGCAGTTATGAGAGGAAATCGCGTGGGCGGAAATTGGCTGATGAAATGGGACGGGGTAAAAAATTCCCATGGTACACTCATAGACTGACGCACCGGAAGAGAGTGACCTGTGAACTGCATGACAGTTATTTCCGCTTGATGACGATCAAACATGCGATTTCAAAGATCGAGTGGGCGATCGAGTGGGCGTTGAACTATTATATAACTCAGTCAAGACGGAAGTCAAGACAGTTGAGTTCGAGTTCCAGTTAGAGGTGGAGAGGGAGTTATAGACGAGATGTGATAAGGAAAGCCACACCTGGCCGAGGGGGCCCTCGGGAAGCCCTGATGAGTTGGGGTCCAGAGACGATGCTGATAAGATGCAGTAAAGAAAGCCAGCACCCAGTAGAGTGGACCCCAGGGCCTCCGGTTGAACATCAGGAGAACGAGAAAGACACAATGTTGACGGCCATAAGAGTAGGGGTCAAAATATTACAGTTATGTTTGGTCTCCTGCTCCCTCTCACACGCAAACCTTGAATAACCTTTTCGAACCCTTGCAATAAAGTGAGAGGTACATATTTTTGTTAAAGAATTCTTCGCTTGTCTGTTATTCATTGCGTCAAAATGAATACAACACTTTCAGCAACCTCAAACCGAAGAAAAAACTCCATAAATAATGATGACTATCAATTCAGTAAATGCTTGCAGTCGTAGGAAATAGAATCAGCGTCACGTGTTCAATTCCTGGACGGGGCTGCTTGCATTTTACAGTACATTATTGACATTAAGAAAGACATCAATCAATCTGAATTCTCACAAAAACTATGAGAAGGAAGACAATCATACAAGCTGGGTTAGGTAACCCATCTTCGTAAAGAAGCCCTCGGGAAGATTTACTTTGTTCAATTTTTCTTTTGTTTTGTTTTAAATACACATCCATTACTAGAACTTTATTAATTCATAAGATTAATTGTATTTTTCTCTTTGTGGTATGTCATACGTACGTTGACCAAACAGGTCTCAATTTTAGATCAAGCTCTGGTCATTACTTTCTATATATTGAATAAAACTATAATTATTTATCTTCTCCAGATCGTCTCAATATTTTTGTTGTTTATCGGGGTCGGGAGTAAAAAAAAAAATAATAAAAATATACATTTTATTTACGAAAGTCAAGACGAAATAGTTGTATGAGAAAAAGAGAATCGGTCCGAAATTGCTAAAGTTTATTCTACGCTGAAGTTCTTATCCAGAGAGCTTTGCTTCTTCGTACATCTTTCACGGGAAACTAATACAGAGCCGGTTTTTAACTCGGGAGACACCGCCCCCGGGCTAGCTCCCAAAATGGCCGAGTGACTCATCTGTCTGCTGACTGCCAAATCTGGCTGACCGCAGGGGTCGAAAACATCCATCATTATTTGTACTACTGATGCCCTCACATTCTTCCCACGCCCCACCTACGGAATTTCCGTTGTGCTTCATTTACCTTAAGACAGGGCTGCACATCCTGTTATTTGAAACTCACACTACCTGGCCTGTCAAAGATAAAACATATAGCATTCCTCATTATCCTTTTTTTCAAAATGTTTACCTGCGAACATTTTTTCAAGAATGCTTCTCAGAATCTCCCTCAACTTACAACTTACGAAAAATACAAAGAAATAACAACAAAATGAAGCAATCATAATACAAAAAAAACATTGAACTCTTGCCTGTTCGTTTAATTAACTAAAATACTTCTATTCTATTCCAGCAAGCACACACCAAAAAAACTATTCAAATACATTTCTTATTTCAAAATAACACCGTAGGACTCTATGCAATTTCTTGAAACTAAAAACTTAACAGGACCAAATATTTGGTTGCAAAATCCTAGTCACGGCACCAAATCACGTACGTAGTGTCTTGACAAACAACGAGGAATACGTATATATAAAAATATAATCTTGTATTTTTATTCTTCGACATTGACGTTTGAGTGAAGCAGGAGAACAATCGGAGAGTCTTCGTGCACAAAAAGGTGCTATCGAGAGTCGAAGCAGCCAGCGGGAACAGACTTCAGTCAAAATTCTGGACCTTTTATCGTCTTAAAACTCCTATTTGACCCACATAGCTACGCCTCTTTACCTACAAAATGCTTGTTTCTGATAAGACATGGTCTACACCCACACAATGCTTGATCACTATTGGTCACAGCTTACGCCAATGCATACCTTTTTTTATTGGCCATGGTTTACACCCACGCAATCTCTGTTCTCGATTGGTCACGGCTTACACCGAAGCATTGTTTGTTTACTGGTAATCGTTTTGTTGATTTTATCTACAGACGGATGTATCTGTCAACTGCGCTCGTCGGGTTCATCACAGGTCAAAGAAAGATATTACTCTTTTGACCACCCAAGTTGGCAGACCTTAGAATAATCTGACTGTTTCTCCTGCAGATGGGTAAAAAAAAAACTCGCTCATAATTTTCCTGAGTATTGACACTAAGCTGCCTCTGATGATGAGACACTTGTTCTTGAGATCTTGGGAGTGTCGAGTATCCTTTTCTATCCACCACTTCAATGTTCATTCTGTTTGAGGTCCCATCTCTAGGTCAATAGATCTGTTTAAAAATTAGTTGTATTCGATAGAAATACTGGATACTAAATAACAGTAAATTATTTTTATCATTTAGTGAAAATAATGAATCGAAGCTTCAATTGGTAACTAAAAAGTATTATTAATTATATAAAATAATAAAACTGTGTGCAAAATAAAATGTTATATATTGACCCTCGACCGAGCCGTCAATCAAGAGATGCACCTGTGTAAATAAGCGGAGGAACAGCGGAAGCAAGTGTACGTAAGACAATTATATAACCAGGTGCCACAGACGGCTTGGGTCAGTTCGAGTTTGAGTTGGAGTCAGTTGGGGACAAGATGCCAGCGTGAGAATCAGCTTGCAGTGACCCACGGTTGAGCAACCCCAGCCAAGATGAGGAAGAAGTGCTGCTATGGTCAGAAGAACTTTGGATCAATATCTAGCAGTCTGTCCCCGTCTCCAACTCACCTCTCACACACAACCAACATCAACTCTTTCGAGAATAAAGTGTGAGAGATATATTTTTATAAAGAAGTGTTCGTTCGTTCATTGAAGTTCTTCCTTATTGTTGACTGTTTCCGCTTATATTTGTATATGTATTATGTATATGTATTATGTATATGTACGCGGCTATACAACAAAAATAGACATAATTATTTGAAACTATACTGTTGATAGTAATAGATAAGAAAAATATAAAGCATACAGCAGTTTACATATTATTTTTATTAGACAGGAATACTTGATAGGATATAATTGTATGCAAAAATATTAAGAAACAACAAGAAAATGTAGATATAACTGTATAGCGAAAGCCATTCCCCAGCACTATGGTACAAAATAGCCCTAGACGTATTCATAAGCCATTAAAGTAACCAATCAAAAAATCAATAATCGATATTTTTGGAGTTGATTTATCTGTTTCGATGGTCGTTAAATGGTCGTCAATAGATTAGCCTGTACAAATTATAGATTAAGTTATTCAAAGAATTTTATGTAATTTTTTCTCATATTTTTTCTTATGTTTCCTACTTATAGACATTTCCCGAAGATATATATTTTAGCATTGTACTGCTGGCGTATACGTATAGATTCATTGGCTGGGTTTAAAATGATAATGGCTCTGGCTGGAAAGAAAATAGAGACAAGAAAAGTCTTCAATGCACCTGAAAATCTTACCAGACGTCCACGACAAGGTTATTTTTCGAGTGACTTTTTGAAACGCTCCTAATCCATATTCACTCATTTATCTTCAGGAAAATCATTACATATTCTACGAACTATCTCCGCTGGTTTTACTCTGAGTTTAATTTAATACAGAAAAGAAGCCCTAACAACCTTCACTTAGACTTGTTATTACCTCAGATACGCACTTATAAAATCGACTGATATTTAAATATGCACATTGGTTCGGTTTGCTTAGTTTAATGGCATATCAACCTTTCTGGGTTATTTCATAACAATGCTATATTTGAAGAAGAAAAGCAAATACAATTTAATCCTAAGCTAGGTCATAAGAAAGTCAACCAACCCGCTACAAGGCCACTGCGAGCTAGCGAAAGTCACCCTTCTTCTTCGGACCGCAAGACTCAACTCACTGACTTTCTTGAAAATCCCCCAAATCCTCCGCAGGCGCTTCCGGTGCATGACGTCATTCACATCCCCGAGTCACAATTTTCTATCTGGGATTTTTATTTTGACATCTGTGAACGACACATCTTCCCCGCGCGGTCTTTAACACCTGCGCTCAAGTTTGCACCTCCCTAACCCATGTGCTGAGCCGAAAGGTTTTCAGCCTAACTAAACCCAAAGGCAAGATATATAAAACGAAATCCCTCGGCCATTATATTACAATATATATTCTCGTAATGCTTATTTAATGCCAAATCATGTTTATCCATACGTATAATTAGTAAGCGAATAGTTTGTAGGTAACATTATTTTTAAACAAGATAGAGCTCATTTGTTCGCCCACACTTTAATGGTTTTTAGAATTACTCTTTAACAAGTTATTCTATTTATCAAGTTTTTCTTGGTAATTCAGTATTAACCATTTGTTAGCACATGGTAAAATGATGTCAATTATGGCTGTCTAACGCCAATAATTCTTATCAATAACAATCGTTTGTTTGCTTTCATTTAAATGATATCCAGTATTTTCAAACAAAAATAATTCTATTTTATATTAATTATTTTTTGGCGCACTGTTTAAATTACTTCAAGTAGTGTTATCGCTGTGCAGTTGACCCTTAGCCACTGCCTTCTAGAGCCTTTTAGATGAATTACGGTCGAGTACTTTGTCACCAGAACAAGTTGAAGAATACGGACAAGACAATCATATAGGTGCTAAAGCTTGACTTGACCAGCCGGTTGATCGGAGAGGGACACATCTGGCCGATATAAGGCCTAAGTACATTATTGCAAATCACGTAACTACTCCAGTCACCAGTTCACGGACTGCTTGCCACCAAATTGCCTTCATGCAACATTATTTGTCACCATTCGCTGCCAACAGTTGGCCGCGTTGAAAGGTCTTAAATCTTTGCGAAAATTATGTCGATGTATTTTATAACTGCAGCCGACAAGGTGGCATATTTTTCATATTTCAAAAAGACCTTAGAAACAGCTGTCAGTGTGTCCCCAAGTCATAGTAGCCAACGTGCTGTGATATTGTTGTGAAACTTACCTACATCATGGACTCTTCCAAGACTATATTTCTAGCGTAGTAATATCCTAATACCGCAGTAGTAGCACAAGAGTACGACTACAAATATTGGACACTAGCCTTTGTAACTTTTCTTAATATATCTTTCTTACCTCTAAACCATGTTCCGTATTTTCTTTGCTGTGTACCGACTTTGGGTCCACGTCAGTGGAGACGTACGGATTCGAGAAACGCAGTCACACCGAAAGCCTTATCAGTCCCACGCCAATAGCGACAGAAAGATTCGAGAATTTCATCGTCACCACATCTGAGGACCCACTCAGTCACAGAGCAGTGTCGAATGAGAACTGGCATTTATTCATCAGCGACACATACAAAATATTCCGGTTACCAATATCAGTGACGAACTAGCGATTCGACACCTACGGAATATTTAAGATTACTAAAGTCTGTCCAAATAATATAACGGTCAACCAAGTATCGAGAACGATTGCTTACACGAAAAAGAAAAGCCAGTTTGTTCACAAAAAACGTGACAAACTCAAGCTTTCAAAAAAACTATTCACCGAATTCAGTGAGGCAAGCTATTTTTCTTATTAAAAAAACAAAAAAAAAAAAAAAAAAACGAAAGCAAGTTCTCGTACAATATAAAAAAAAACTTCAACGCATTTTTTTCTTACTTTGGTCTGAAGGATAATTTTTTATTCTCCCCTCCCCACACTTCTTAAAAAAAAAAAAGTTTGTCTACAATTACAAAAATGCCCCCGCGCGAAGAACAGAAAAAAAACCCTGCTTACTTGGAAACACTTATGCAAATGAACCTGTTGGGCGCCCACCCAGAAATAATTTTTATTTTATTCCTTACTAAATTTTTTTTGACTTTACAATAAAAATATTCTTTAGGGTGGAAGAAATTTAAATGACCAAATTTAACGGAACAGCTGTATTTAAAAAGAAGCTAAACCAGTAAGCAGTTCAATTAACGAATTGTAGGGTACCTCTGGTGGTGTAACGGTCTGCAAGCTAGACTAGCAAACCTACACGAGTGAGTTCGAGTCTCATTGGGCGCCCCATTCATTCGGCCTTGTGCCACATCGAAGCAAAGAGCTTTGTAAATTACAATTAACGAATTGTCTGTCTTCCTTTTTTCTGCAAAAAAAAAAATCTGTCTAGATTCTTTTGTACCCCCACCCCACCCCGGTACACTGATTTTCAAAGCAACGGTATTTGCTGTAATTTTTTTTTTTGTCTTGTTCATCTCCTTTAGTCGACATATTATAAATCTTATCGAAATGTGGAAGAATTTTATGAAAAGTAGCCTTCAGTTGCTAAAGGCTAATATGGATCAGCAACAAAAATTCGAGGAAAGACAAAAATTGGTTTTGCGGTTACATGAACAACAATTAAAATTCCAACATCTTACACTGCAGAAAACTGAATTACAGCAAAAACACTTTGACGAATTACACGTAAATTCATTAAATGGCTCCAAATTCTGAAAAAGACACGATATTTTCCCAATCTATAACTCGATTGAAACATTCGAATACATACCAGAGAAGGACAAAACGTTCGAGGCTTTTTACAGTCGCTATGAAGATATTTTCAACGTAGACTGAACAATGGCCTAGTAAAAAAAAAAAAAAAGACACGTGTACTATTAAGAAAACTGGGAACAATCGAACATAATAGGTTCGTAGACGTCATATTACCCAAGAAAACCAAAGACTTTGATTTTTCAGAGACTATTAAGCTCATAAAGGAACTATTCGGGCCTAATTCAACCTTGTTCCACAAACGTTGGAAATGCTTGAACACAGTTAAGGACAACCAGCAAGATTTCCTAACGTTTGCAGCATCGGTGAACAAAGTCTGTAAGTCCAACCAAATACGAATCTGTACCGATTTTTCAACAAACTAAATGGTGGAAAAATATTCTCCAAAATTGACCCCTTAGACGCATATATTCAGATAGAGGTGGATGAAGAAAGTTCCAAATTGCTCTGTATCAACACCCATAGAGGTTTGTACAAATATACCAGACTGGCTTTTGGAGCCAAGGTTGCGCCCGTAATTTTCCAGCAGGTCATGGACACCATGCTGGCCGACCGTGACTAAGCTACAGCCTACTTAGATGATATACTGGTTACCAGTAAAAATACTGCAGAGCACCGGAACCACATAATAAACGTCTTCGAGAAGTTACAAGAATACGGGTTCAAAGTAAAGGAGGCAAAGTGACTTTTTCTTAACAGAGTTCAAATACTTAGGTCACATTATGAGACGGTCGTCGGTCGGATCCAGAAAGAGTTAACTCGATCAAAAACATGCCGGCCCCAGATAACGTTTAAGCCTTACAAAGCTTCCTCGGCCTTGCTAACTTTTACGAAGGATTCATTAGGAACATGCAGAATTTGATAGGGCCTCTCAACGAACTCTTAAAAAAGGGCCAACCATGGTTATGGACACCTAAATCCCAAGAGTTATTCGAAAACATCAAGAAAACCTTTAATCCGATCTCTCCCTAACCCACCATGACCTTACCTTCGACATAGTCGCAAGTGATTCAAGCTCATACGGCATCGGTGCTTGCATTCTCCATAAACTGCCAGATGGTTCGCGAAAAGCTGTGGCACACGCATCTAGATCCCTGCTACCAGCTGAGAAGCAATATTTCCAAATCGAGGAAGAGGTTCTAGGGATAATATTCGCCGTCAAAAAGTTCCACAGATACCTACATGGAAGACGGCTCGTACTACAAACGGGCCATAAACCCCAAATAACAACGTTTGGGTCCAAGAAAGGTCTGCCAGTCTCTACTGCAAACAGACTACTTCGTTGGGGAACGATTCTCTTAAACTACAACTTCAAGATCGAGTTCCTAACATCTAAAAATATTTGCCACACGGACAGCTTATTTCGACTCCTTCCCAAAAATACGAAGGTCTTTGAAGACTCCATTATTGCTACTCTGAGAACGTATTGTGATATCAAAAACATGATCGCATATACAGTCAAAGAGTTCCCAGTGACTTCGGCCGGTATAAAAAGGGAATATCGAGAAGATACATTCATTCAATCCTTCAAAAACAAAATTCCTGATAAAGACCCCAATGTTCCTGAAGGTTTCTCCCTCTGTGATGTCCTACTGTATAATGACCGTGTAGTGATTCTAAACAGCCAACAAAGAAAAATCCTCTGGGATTTTCACATGTGACATCCAGGGAAGAACCGTACGAAAAGCTATGTATATTGGCCAAACACGGACAGGGATATAGCACACATGATAGAATCTTGCAAGGGATGCGCGCTTGCAGCAAAATCTCCAACTACGACGTGCAAAGCATGGCCAAAAACAGACCATCCATAGCAGAGAATCCATGTGGAGTTTTCAGGGCCCGTTGACATGTACTACCTCATTGTTGTAAATAGCCACTCAAATTGGCCTGAGGTCTTACAATGCAAAAGACCAAGTACCAACTGCACGATCGGATTTTTATACGCGCTATTCGCGCGCCTTGGTGTTGTAGATTGTGTGGTGACTGACAACACAACGCAATTCACATCAAGTAAATTCAGAAACTTTTGCAAGACCTATCAAGTGGACCACGTTACAACGCCTCAGTTTCACCCCAGGTCGAATGGGCAGGCCGAGAGTTTTGTTGACACCTTAAAAAGGGCTTTAAAAAAGGTGCTAGGGACACCAACGGATAGAGCATTACAAAAGTTTCTGCAGGTGTATGGGATAACCCCTAATCCTAACATGCCTATGGGACGCTCGCCTGCAGAAAAAATGTTCGCAAGAAAAGTCAAGTCCGTCATCGATAAACTCATTCCACGGCAAGCAAAGTTCAAGAAAACTGTCTCTCTCAATAAGAAACATTTCTATCCTGACGATAAAGTTGTTTTCAAGGCCTATAAAAACACCATGACATTCTGGGAAGTAGGCACCATCAAACAAACGATTGGCGAACGGGTCTACATTATCCAGGGACCTAAAAACACCCAGAAACGCCATATGAACCAACTCAGGAAATACTGTTTGAATGAACCTGAAGAATCACCACAAAATACCTGCGAAGAGCTGATCGACGCAATTTTCGATCTGGACACGCCTCAAGTCTCTCCGGAAGTACGGCGCTCGGAAAGAAAAAGAAAATTTACGCAACCATTCGACGTAAATCCCAAGAGGCAGAAGTATTAATAGTTTTAATTTTTTTGCTTTTTTTTTTCCAAGAAAAAAAAAACTCTTGAAAGTGGGGTGTTGTGAGACCGAAACTTACCTGCATCATGGACTCTTCCAGTACTATATTACTCGCGTAGTAATATCCTAATACGGGAGTAGTAGTAGCAATAGAAAAGAAGTACGACTACCAATATTGGACACTATCCTTTGTAACTTGTCTTAATATATATTTCTTATCTCTAAACCGTGCTCCGTGTTTCCTTTTGTGTATTGACTTTGGGTCCACATCAGATATCTTAGTAAGCAAGTTCGAGCTCGAGTCTTTTTCTTAGCTTCACAAACAGATTGATAAAGTTGCGTCATTAAACCACTTATCCCTTTAGCAATGGGTTAACAGCACAACTACTGTTTTTCTACAAGTATGGCTTTGGCTTTAAATAGCCAACGCCGCCCTGTCAGCTGGGGCTGTAGAATACGCTGACTGCACCTCTGCAGAGGGGTAACCCCCCCCCAACCAACGAGGCTACCTGTTTGCCGTGGGTGGCGACCCGTGATGCTTAAGGACGGGATCCTGGTGGTTGAGCAGTACTTGGCCTGAAAATCGAGTGGTCAAGTCTCTTGCAACACACCACTTTGGCCCTTACTGGGCTAGACGGGCGGTCGGAGAGGCCCGATCCGATCAATCGGCTGGTCATGACAGTACTCTCTTAGATTTTTTTTTTTAATCTACATGAGGACGATGGCTGTAGGGTCAATCATGCTGTGGAAAGACTTGTAGTCCTTTCTGTCCCTGGGGAAGTAGTTATCTTGGGAACGAAAACCCAGGGACAAAAAATCAATTCGTCTATCACCAGCATGAGTATACTGAACATGTAGCCCTGGTGTTGCTAGGCGAATGGGTTTCCCCCTAGGCACATCCCCATGTGGGGCTCCGAGGTGGGTGGGGAGCATGTTCAGTGAAACTCATCCAACACTTTTATGGCTTCTGTTAAAACAAAAACCCAAGCAAAAAGACCTCATATTGAATGTGATTCAGACAATGATGAGCCATATCCAAGGTTCATCATTCTAGAATCAAAAGAAAAACTACCGCTGACAAAACTATCCCCCTTCATCATAGAAAAAGTATTTCAGCTCTAATAACACCCAAAAACCGCAAAAAACTTGAAAAACGGAACCATCCTTATAGAGGTGACAGGAAAAAAACAAGCTGAAATAATATTAAAGCCAAAAAAATCCACAACATAGACATAAAAGCTTACCCCCATGAGAAATGGAGAGCTATCATTATGCTCAATAACGGAAATTAAAAATGAACTAAAAAAACAAAATGTAATAGACGTCAAAAGGATCACAATCAAAAAACAAAATGAAATAATTGAAACCAATACCTACGTTTTAACTTTCAATAATCCAAAAATGAAAATAGGCTATACAGTGGTTAAAGATGAGACATATATCCCTAATCCTAGAAGATGTCATAACTGTCAGAAATATGGACACTTGAAGGAGCACTGCACAAGAAATATGGACACTTGAAGGAGCACTGCACAAGAAAACAAGTGTGTGTTAAATGTGGAGAGCAGGAACCAAACCACATAGAGGAATCCTGCAAAAACAGCTTAGACTGTAACAATTGCAAAGGGAATCATAGAGCAGACTCAAAGTACTGCAAAATCTGGGAAAGGGAAAAGGAAATTATTAAAATGAAAATCACCAAAAACATCACCTTTCCTGAAGCAAGAAGACTTATAGAAAATCCCTTTAACAAATTAACTTTCTCTCAGGTAACTAGGACTCCCTCAAACCAAGTAGAAAACGAAGCAAAAACACAAATAAAAACAATAAAAATAGAAGAAGAATTAACAAATCTAATAAATGACCTACATGAACTAATCAAAACCCTTAAAACTATTATACCCAATGTACAACTAACTCCAACTGACAAATCAAAAAACATCCCTTCAACCTCTAGCCAAAAAAATGAAACGCTAACGATCAAAAACAGAAACCGATCAACCTCAAGAACCAGAGAAAAAGAAGAAAAACAAAAACCTACTCAACACCCCCCTACAAAAACCAAAAATAAATCCAGAAACATAGAAAGTATGGAAACCGAAATGGACTCGACACCTAAAATTGAAAATACGAAAATTAAATAATACACCCCAAACCCAAGACACACACTACATAAATAGTTATGGCCAAATACCAAAATACCCACAAGATAATCCAATGGAACTGTCGTGGCTACAAGGCAAATTACAATGAACTCCAGCTGTTAATAACTGAACAAAATCCTACCATTATATGTCTCCAAGAAACATTCAAAAAAGCAATGTTAAAAAAATATGAAAAATTATGAGCAATACGACTACATACATGACACGGGACTAAGAGCTTCAGGTGGTGTATCAATCCTAATAAGGAAAAACATTCCCCAAAGCAAAATCAACATCAGCACACCCCTACAAGCAGTAGCAATTTCAGCAACTTTACACAAAACCACCGCCATCTGCTCTATATACATTCCACCTCAAGACCCTATAAACGAAGAACAGCTAAATAACTTAATAAATCAACTCCCTAAACCATATATATTAATGGGAGATTTCAATAGCCGCAACATTTTGTGGGGAAGCAGGACAACAAACAAGAGGCCAGACCCTTGAAAAAATCATTCATAACAACAACCTATGTCTCCACAATCGGAAAGCTCAAACCCACCTAAGCTCATCCTCAGGTACATTCTCTGCTATAGATCTAACACTCAGTGATCCAGCCACCTTCATAGAATATAACTGGAGGGTACATGAAGATTCCTGTGGCAGTGACCACTTTCCAATCATAATAGAAAATACTAAACCAGGAAAATCAGACCCACAAACAGTTTCAAAAACCCCACGATGGAACTTCAAAAAAGCAAACTGGCAAGCCTACAAAAAACTATGCCTTGACACCCTAATCCCAGAAACAAATACAAACCAAGAAGAACCTATAATACATTTCTCAAACACCCTAATTAATATAGCAAACAAGACCATACCTAAAACTACAACATCCCCAAAACATAACAATCCCTGGTTTACGGAGGAGTGCAATACTATGATCAGAGAACGCCAAAGAATCCTCAGGAAATTTAAAACCAACCCTTCATCAGAAAATCTAGACAAATATAGACAACAAAGAGCTAAAACCAGACGCACAATTAAAGAAGCTAAAAGGTCTTCCTGGAGAAACTTCACTGCAAAAATAAACTCAAATACTAATCCCAAAACAATTTGGAACTTTGTAAAGAAAATATCAAATAAAACTTTCCACACTCCTATAAATCATCTCTCCCTAGGAAGCACAAAAGCTTTGAGTGAAAAACAAATAGCTAATCTGATGGCAGAAAACTTTGCCCAAGCATCATCTACCAAAAAACATTCCAACAAATTCAACTCCATCAGAATCAAAGAAGAAAAGAACAAAATAAAGTTCACCTCTGACGATACTAAATGCTACAACCAACTTTTCACCCTAGATAAACTCCAAAATTCATTATCCAAATCCAATAACTCAGCTGCTGTTCCAGATGAAATTCACTACACATTTCTTAAAGAATTACCTACAATTTCCCAGAAATATCTCCTAAACATATATAACAATATCTGGATCTCAGGCAATATCCCTACTTTATGGAAGCAAGCTACAATCATCCCCATCCTCAAAAAACAAAAAGACCCAACAAATCCCACAAGCTATAGGCCCATAGCCCTAACTAGTTGTGCATGCAAAACTTTAGAAAGAATAATAAACCAAAGACTAATATGGTTTCGCGAATCAAATAAACTGCTCTCAAACCTACAAGCAGGCTTCAGAACAAAAAGAAGCACAATGGACCAGGTGGTTCATATAGAAACCCTAATCAGAGAAACATGCATAAAAAAGGAACACCTGGTGGCAGTCTTTTTTGATCTTGAAAAGGCCTATGACACAACATGACCATACGGAATTCTCAAAGACCTTAAAAACTTTGGGTTACAAGGTAGACTTCCTATCTTCATCCAAAATTTTCTTGAAGACCGATCTTTCAGGACACTGATTGGCAGCACATACTCTGATCCGAAGCCACAAGAGGTGGGAGTTCCTCAGGGCAGTATTTTATCAGTATCCCTATTTATAATAAAAATAAACAGCATAACATCCTGCCTCCCTCCAGAAATCAAAGGGTCATTATATGTAGATGACTTCCTCATTTGCTATAATTCCAAAAACATGACAACCATAGAAAGGAAAATACAACAATGCATAAATAAAATCCAAAAATGGACCACAGAAAATGGATTTACAATTTCAAGTAGTAAAACAAAATGTGTACACTTCTGTCAAATCCACAAGATGCACAACCACCCTAAACTTACATTAAATAACACTGAAATACCCATAACAGATGAACATAAATTCCTTGGCATTATCTTTGACTCTAAATTATCATTTATCCCACATATAAAAAAGCTAAGAATAAAATGCAATCAAGCCATGCAACTATTGAGAGCCATAGCCCACACAGACTGGGGTGCTGATAGAAAGACCCTTATCAAGCTATATAGATCTCTAATAAGATCAAAACTTGACTATGGCTGCTTCATATACGGAGCAGCCAGAAAATCCTACTTACGACTGGAAACCATACACCACCAAGGACTTCGCCTCACTTTAGGGGCCTTTAATACTTCCCCAAAGGAAAGTCTATACATAGAAGCAAACGAACCCCCTCTCTATTTAAGAAGACAAAAATTAGCACTACAGTATTACATCAAACTCATCTCCTGTCCACAAAATCCTGCTTATGACTACACCAGCAAAACAAAATATGAAAACCTGTATCAAAATAACCCAACAAAAATCGGACCTTTTAGCTTAAGAATAAGTGACCTCCTCAACGAAATCAAAATCAACACTAAAATAGTACACCATACCATACTCTCCAAAACGGCACCATGGACCATAAGGCAACCAACTATAAACTTAGAACTGGCTAAGTTACCCAAAACAAAAACACACCCCATCACTTATCAAGAGAAACTCATAAAAATACAAAATAAGTTCCCAGATCACTATCACATCTATACAGACGGATCCAAACAAGGAAAAAAAGTAGGCTGTGCTGCTATTTCTCAAAAAAAAGACACCCTAAAACGCCTACCTAATGAAGCTTCAATTTACAGTGCAGAAACCACAGCCATTGATCTAGCTATGAATATCATAGCAAATCATAAAGCTTCCAAATTTATCATATACACAGACTCCAAATCAGTCCTGCTAGCACTACAGAACAGAGATACATCATCCCCCTTGATTACAAAGCTCCTAAACAAACTAAACTCCCTCTCTAAAAATAATAGCATCATATTCACCTGGATACCAAGTCACATTGGCATCCAAGGAAATGAAAAAGCAGACAAAGCTGCAAAAAAAGCTCTTCAAATTGATATGTGCAAATCAAAAATCCCATATACAGATCTAAAACCAACCATAAAGAAATTTATATCAGACAAATGGCAGAAATCATGGGACAATCAGACCCAAAACACTCCATGAAATACAAGAAGCTATCGGAGAGTGGCCAACAGGCTACAGAAGTAACAGAAGAGAAGAAGTAATACTTGCCAGATTGCGTATTGGGCACACCCACATTACTCATTCACACCTGTTAAAAGGGGAGGATGCCCCAGTGTGCCCATCATGCAAAGTACAACTCACAACCAAACATATCCTTCTAAATTGTAACAACCTTAAACATATCCGCACTAAATACTATCACGCAAGAAACCTGAGGGACATCTTTAAGAATACAAACCCTGAAAACATTTTTAATTTTCTAAAAAAAAAAGCAACTTTTTCAGTAAGATATAACCAAACATCTCTATAGAACCGCTATTTTAATGACTGAAATTAAAAATAACCTTTTTGGCATTAAATGACCCACAGGGGTTGATATGCCGTTAAACAAAACTCAAACTCAAATAGCCAACGAAAGTTGCTACGTCATACCGAATCAAATGGTTGTGAATAGAAGGAATTGTTTTTTTTTTTTTTTTTTCATTTAACGGGGATAGAATAGAAAAGCAGAAATCAAATTAATTACACTGGTTCACAAAAATAAATTTTTGGTCTGAGGCAAGAATGGTGATAGGTGTTTTTGTTAATTTGAGTGTGCTGAAATCAAATTTATTAATAGGTTTGCTGTATCACCTCTAGTTTTCTGGCTTTTAAATAATCTCATTTTAGTATAAACAGAATATATGTGCATATTTCAAGAGTTGCAGCAGCTTATAACAGATAAAACAGGATAGATAAAGAACACTGATTGAATCAATATACTTGGATGACACAATTCATAGTACCACAGACAGTCAAAAGTGTGTTTTCTTAGAAGATCTGGTGTATTTTGCCTCCGGGATGTCACGCAAGAGTATCCAGCGGATGTCTTTCATCATGCCAGGGTTCCATTTGCCTTGATAGTTGCTCTCCATCTTCGTAATGTATTGGTGGAATCTTTCTCCATGCTCATCACTCACTGCTCTAAGGTTTAGCGGGAAGAAGTGGGAATGGAGAAAATGAATCTTGAGTAACATTCGTCACCCCATATCCTCGTACGATTTTAGCAAATTCTCAATACAGTCTTGGTAATGTGATACGCGTGTGTTACAAAGGAAGCCACTACATATTGACTTGAATGCTTCCCATGCTCTCAGTTCCTTTAAGTTAAGAAGCTCCTCAAAATCAGTATCCGTCAGCACTTCTTGGATCTTAGGGCCGACAAAGATGCCCTCTTTGAGCTGAGCAGCACTAAGACCTGGGAACACAGTAGACAAGTGTTGGAAGGCAGCACCATTTTTGTGCAACGCCTTCACGAAGTTCTTCATCAAACCAAGCTTGATGTGAAGAGGAGGAAGAAGCACGTTATTCATGTCCATCAGAGGATTCTCCTTGAGGCTGTGTTCACCAGGAACAAAAGTGCTTCTAGAGCCCCAGTTTTCTGCTTGTAATGCTGGGATACAGCTCGACTATCCCAGAGACAGAGTAAACAACAGTACTTTGTGAAACCTGCTTGCATACCCATAAGAAGACCAATGACCTTGAGATCCCAACACAGAATCCATTGGTACTCGCTGTATTTAATAGCTTCTAAAAAAGCTCCATATTGTCATAGGAATCCTTTAGATGAACAGTGTGCAATAGGAATGTTGGGATATTTATTCCCGTTGTGCAGAAGAACACCCTTGAGATTTCGCTTGGAAGAGTCTATGATAAGACGCCAGTCTGAAGGATTATGTGGCAAACCAAGAGACGTAATGTTTGTGCAGTAGCACAAATTGTTTTCCATGTCGAAAAAGGAAGCAATGTCTTTGTTCCGATTCCTGAAACTGTTGATCCTTACATCTTCCTGGACTAGGTTCCACTGTTTAAGCCAAGAACTCTGACTGCTGTTTTAACAGATACAAATCACGAGCATGATCATTCAGGTCTTCTTGCGTGATCCATTGTGGCTCATTGCCACTTGTTCCTGAATATGTAGACTCGGTATCTTCCAAAGGTATTGACTCGGCAGAATTCTCCCTTGAAGGCATTTCTTCAACTGATGAGGAAAGATCCTTATTTATTGGAGGTGTGGGTACAGGAAGATCATCTGAATGGGGAACGGGTCTCATAGCAGATCGAAGGTTGGGATATTCGATCTTTTTCCTTGAATGTGCATTGAAACCAGTTATATTAGTTGAACAAAAATAACAATCATCTGCGTGGTTTCGCGGCTCCCTCCAAACCATCGGGACAGCAAAGTTTGAAGACGCTTTCTTGCCATTAAATCATGCAGTTAGTCCATTGTAGCAGGGTTTATAACAGATGTGTGGAGACCAAGACTTGTCCTGATCACCATTTTTACGGTCAAAATAGTGCAAGTAGGCGGTTCTGAGGAGGGAAGTGATGGTTCGACGCTGTGCAACTGTTGTGAAGTCCCCACACACGTAACAGAAAGAATTGGCCTTGTTGAGGCATCCTCAACATTTTGACGTACTTGAAGCCATTGGAGAATCAGAAAATATAACAAAGCAAAACTAAATGTGCATTTAAAATGTAATACTAATATTCAATAACCCAAAAGATGTGTTACACGATAGTTGAGGAACACCAACCTCCTGCGCCACCTCTCGAGACAACCTCTTCCAATGACTGCCAGAGTGTGGATTGAGACCTGCTGCCTCAACTGTCAAAATCCGTCTTGACATATATATATATATATATATATATATATATATATATATATATATATATATTGTTATCACTTACATTTAGTGCATAATAACAAAAAAAAAAAGCCATAAATCTCAAAATATCAGAATTAACCCTGAATTCATATACGCCTTTATGTACCGTATATGCACACAATAAATATCTTAAAAACTAGAGGTGATGAGTAATAACGGATTTCAAATTTGAATTCAGCACCCACAAATTAGGTAAAAATGGGTATTTTTGTGCTTGCCTCAATTTTTTTGTAAACCAGTGTTATTTTTCCAAATATATCAAGAACGAAACGGACACACACACAAGTAATCTCTACCCCCCTCTCTCGCTCTCTATCTTCCTTTCTCTCTCTGAAACGCACACACACACACATATATATATATATACATATATATATATATTGAACACTTAAAAGTATGGTAAAAACACCACTCCCATCTGATCATAAATTAAGAACAACTTGATTTGAAAAGGATGAAAAACGGCAACAAAGCTAGCTTAAAAACTAATATTATAATTGGAACTTCAAATTACTCTACCTTAGCTGATTGACAAAGGACGTCTAATGCGGGCGACAAACCGACTGATGCTGGTGGAAACACTGAACTCGGAATTGCAGAAGAGTAGCGCTAGGGTACGATTATTATATAAATTTTAAAACCAACTTGCCCCCCCACCTAATTGGCCGAGGTTTTGGAAAATATAAAGCGGATAAAAGATTTGGCAATCTGAATTCGAATTCTATTGGCTGTGGGTGGCGACCTATAATAATTCCTGTCGACATTATGGGAGCTTAGCAGTTTTTGAACCGTCAACCGATGTGGTTTCGTGACTTTTCACCTTGGCCCTTCCTGAGTAGATTTGTGGTCGGAGATCCAATCCATATTTACCGACCCCTCCGATCGAGCAGGACATGACACAAGGTCATTTTTTAAGCGGAATTTAACTGGTGTGAATTTAGAGTTTTCCTTCTCCTAGACTAGATGCCAATCAGTCTGCTGGTTATATCAAGCCTGAGCACCTATATGATTGTCTCAACGGTATTCTTCATTCTGCTTTTGTGGAAAGCAAGTACCAAACCCTATTTTATTTTAAAGGTGCTATAAGGAAGTGGCTGAGTGTAATGTGCACTGATATCTCAATGTCTTGAAACTATCTAGCAAGCCTGCAAAAAGGATTAATATTAAATAAAACTAATTCTATTAAATAGCAATACTTGTAACCATTCAACTAAGGGCAAACAAAGGATTAATATTAGGATTATTAGTTTTGGATTGCGATACTGGAAATCATTTGATTAAATAGACATTGTAATATTGTAAAATAGCAATACTAGAAAACGATTGAATGAATGCAAATTAATAAATTAAATTATGAGCTAACAAATATTTAATCCTATTTACCAACCCCTCCGATCGGGCAGGATGGGTGCCCAATTCATGCGGCCTTGTGCTACATCTAAGCAAAAAAGCTTAGTAAATTTCCTCCGATCGGGCAGGATATGACACAAGGTCAGTTTTTTAGCGGAGTTTAACAGTTTGAGTTCAGAGTTTTCCTTCTAGACTAGAATAATTTGATTTATGCCTTTCCCCCAGGGGATTAGTGCTATGTGAAATGCAATCAGTATCGTCTAGGATTTGAACTCGTGTCGCCGTGTCCATTTCCTACGACGATAACCATTACACCACGGGCACCTCTAAGGAAATGTTTAATATCATATCAAATAGAAATATTGATGAATAAAATTACAAATATTAAGTTAAAATAATTGAAACCATTTGACTCTACGTAAGCAAATTAGCTCTCACTCGTTTAAAAATTGCCTTCAAACTATTCGCTTATATATAATGTATATGTTGTCACTGTGTATTCACCTTTGTCATTCTAAAAGTCAGTGATGTATACTATTATGTGTCTTAAATGAAATAACAATGAACTGTAAGTCCAAATCAAAATATTGAACTTGAACGAAAAGGTGTCACTTTTGAAATGTGAAATTCTATTTTTTAGTAAAAGGGTAGAATTATAACTCGCGTTTGCTTCGAAATTTCAGAAGACAGGGGGAAAAGGCAAGGTAGGAACTAACAAGTAAATCACCCCCTCTCGTCCGTCAAACAGTAGAGGGGTCACATGTATATAAATGCTCATAAAATTTGAAAAATTATACTAGGGAGACCGTTTGTAAACAACAGAGGATTGAATTAACACGTCCATTTCGAAAAGAAGTCCAAAATAATAACATTTTTAGACTAAATTATCATTTTAAAATGCATGTATGCTTTTTATTCACTTTGTCATTGTAAAAGTCAGCGGTGTATACTATTTTCTTAAATGGAAGAACAATGAACTGTAAGAAGAAAATTTGAATTCTTGAATCTAGCCGAAGAATCTAACACTGTTGGGTTTATTTAGATCCCACCAAAAAAAAAAAAAAAAAAAAAAAAAAAAGTAAACGTAAAATAAAACATAAAGAAGAAAAATAAACTCTTTTACGAACGCCATGGAAAGCAGCATCGTAGACGTAAAGGCAAGCGGATAAACCCACTGACGACCTAACGCAATGCCTAACCTGGTCCTGGACGTATGAATCTCTCGTTTCAATGGCCAGGGTCGTCAGTTTGATCGGAGAACTACTCCTGCTCATCTATAAGGGTGGCTTCTATAGATGAGAATAAAAACTGCCATCGAAAGATAACTATGGTCCACACTCAAACCACATGTCTAAACCGCTTCGCTCTTCCCGCGGGTTAAAAAAGGGCGTGTTCTGCTGTGGTTGGAGCCCTGGCCTCTGTGTTTAAGAAATCAGCTACAAAGCTCAAACGACAAAAATTACTAAAATGCAAACAAACAATACAAATAGCAACATTCAACGTTAGAACCTTAAATTGAATAGGACAACTACTGGAACTGACTTCACCGGCCGAAGAACACAACATAGACATAATATGCATTGAAGAACACAGATGCACGCATAGCGAGGATATTAATATCACGATAGTGGCAATGGATGGAGGCTAGCAACGGAATCAGCATGGAATAATTCTCTGAATGTCACAGTCGGAGGTTTGGGTACACTTATAGGTCCAAGAGACAAAAATCACTTAATAGCATAGAGAGAATACAACCTAGGATGATGGTAGCTGCTTTTACTGGCAACCTAGACCAAAAATCATCTCCTGCTACCGCCCTACCAATGTTAGTGAAGAAACTGAACTCATCATCTTCTACAATGAGCTATCCTCTCTAGTACGTAGCATCCCTTAACACAACGTTCTCGTCAATGGCGGAGACATGAATGCCTAAATCGGAAAAATGGAAACCACAAATATAGCCTAAACAACTCGTCAAACAGAAATGGACAACTTCTAACAGACTTCACGATAGAAAATTGATTAACATGCCTCAATACAAACTTTCAAAATACGCAAACAATACTAAAGCACAGATAGACTACGTCTTTATAAACAAGAAATGGAAAAATAGCGCAGTGAATTGTGAGGTATACTCCTCATTCGAGGGTGCGTCCTCTGATCACCGAATAGTTACGGCAAAAATGTGACTGTACCAACGAAAGAATGCCACTCGAACAACGACCTCCATATACTATGACTGGGCCCTTCTTAATAACAAGGATATTAGAGATAAATATATGATAGCATTAAGAAACAAATTCGATGCACTACAGGAGTAGACAGAAACACATACCCCGAATGACGAATATGAGAATTTCGTCAACGCCCACCAAGAAGCAGCAGCGAAATACATACCAACAAAACATAGAACAAAATCTGCAGTCTCATTGGGAGAAATTATCGGTTCGAGAAAAATACAGACATGAAAACTGCCAAAAAATGCAATAGAAATAATCCAACTAACACAAATGCCTTAAACTAAAAAAGGTACAAAATTAATTGGCAAACATATACCTAAAAGAACATGCCTTAAATTAAGAATAACTACCAATTGGCTAGCATGGTGGAGTCTTTGCAAATGGTATTGGAAACCGGGGTTCATACCGAAGACTCAAAATATGCTACATGCTACCCCCTAAATAAATTCTCTGGCAATGATTTTTCTGTTAATTACTGAAATAAATGTAATTTTAAAAAAAATTTCGTCCAAAATCCATATCATGGGTTTATCTAAAGTAGAACCCCCGATAGCCCTCAATCCAGATAATTCAAATTAAAGCAATTGTCTAGGGTCTCAAAACTTCCCTAGATTTTATGTAGTAAAGGTGTGACAATACCTTCTCCGCCCCGCCCCCCGAATACATCAACTTCTTTAAACCATTTTAATCTTGGCTGGTGTATCATCTAGTGGTTCCGATAGGGGCATCACACATTTCTTTATGGCTACAAGAAATACAATCAAGGGAGTGGGGAAAAAAAGAACAAAGAACAAACGAACAATATGGGCTTGGGTTAACTCAAGTGCAAAAAGGTTAAGTTGTAACACTCTGCATTCCTTGTGCATCTGTAGACTATCGCTGATGTGTAGTTTTTTGCGAAATTTCCACAAGCCACGAGGAATGCTGACTCATCTTGACTGGCCTTCCCTCACTGCTTCTAGACCCTATCTCATGCCGACTGATCTCTTCTGCTGTCCGGTGTCGACTGCACTGCCCTTCTGTCTCTCCTTTTGCCAACTCTTTCTCGTTCCCTTGCCTACTTCCGGTCGCGTCGAGATTTCGAGCTCATGCCTTTGTTTGGTTTCGCGCTAAAACAGACAAAAGGATCGTCTGCTTAGCGGACCACCCACATAGTGTCACAAAGGTGAATTTTGTAGTGTTGTAGATTAGTTCGTATTTTGTTATTTGTTTGGTTTATTTTTTTCGTCCATTATCGGGTTACTACATGTGGAGATAGCAGGAACCCCTACCTTTATTCAATGAGATGTAAAGAAAATAGTAGACATAGTAGCAGTACATCCATTAAAGGCACCTGAAGATGCCGAAACGTTTTTGGGGGAGGATTATGGCCCAATTAATCTGGGAACTTAACATATGTAAAAGAGTAAACAGATAAGTAAAAATACGATAATTTAGTTTACAGAAATACATTATACAAAAATCTCACCCGATACGACAAAACCAACGAATGTAAACCTTGGGACGGTTAGACTTCTGGGATAACCTTTTCCTGGGTCCTTAACACATTTATTGGTTTAATTCCCTTTTCTTTCCGCCTCAACAGCTCTCTCTCTCTCTCTCTCTCTCTCTCTCTCTCTCTATATATATATATATATATATATATATATATATATATATATATATATATATATATTGTAATCCATATTTTCTGGTTTTACCCTCAAATTAAGCGTGTATCTCATTTGAAAACGAGGATTATATTCTTCGCCAAAATAAATTTATAATGACAAATTAACCGTGGTTGAGATTTCTTCCCATTGTATATATATATATATATATATATATATATATATATATATATATAAGCCAATATTCGACTGTAATTCAGCATTACTAATTAGATTTACTTTAGTTCATCAAGCTGGAAAATAAATACATAACATTAATGCTTAATTAGGAGTAACATTGCTAAAAAAAATAAATTGATAAATATATTCAGTATTACTCATTTCAAAATATTTCCATAAAAATCTGAATAAAATTTATGAAGAAGGATATTAACAAAACAATATAAAAATAGATGTGTGCAAATCTAAAAATCTACATTATATTACCAATTACAATTTGTAATCGTTAGGTGTAATTCTTTAGTTGACAATAAATAATTTAAGCAGTGATTAAGAAAATTAAATAAAAAACGATTTCTCTCACTCTCTCTCTCTCTCTCTCTCTCTCTCTCTCTCTCTCTCTCGACCACGTTCTCTCTCCTCTCTCTCTCTCGCTCTTTCTTTCTTGTTGTGGTGCTTCATATGTTTCTTGACATTATGACAAGCTTAATGATTGATATTATTGGTATACCAACCCGTATACGGTTATTTTTCGCATAGTGGTTGGTATCAGCGTTAATTATACGTTTATATATATATATTTTAAACAGTTTCTGATAAGTTGTTTTTGTACACAATTATATCATACGAAATATTTCTATCTAGCACAATTATTTTGCACACGTTTGTATGGCTTCAATTATTCCGATGTAATACTAATAATTATGCTAATTCTATAGCTACAAATGACTATTTCATTTTAATCATAAACATATTTGTTCAATTCTATGGTTCTAAGTAACGAATAATAATCATTATTAATCAATTATTGTTTTTTAAACAGTTCAACTTCCCACATAGGTAAATGCGTGAAACACAAATAACAGTGATTAAGTAGAAATACCAAGTTGAGACGGTATGTTAGTGTATAAATCATTATTTATAGATGGTAGGACTTCATGCTATATAACAGTGTACAACACATATTTAGATATTAAGATACAATGAACGCGATTCCCTAAAATCAAGGCGTAAAAATACTAGGTGGGTTGAAGTGCTGTAAAAATCAATCCATCGACTGACAGTTTCCCGACAGACAGATTGACTAAATCTTAGATGTGCAAATAAACATTTCGTCTGTTTGGAATACAGATAAATAATCTTATTGTTAAAAAATTCTACTGATATTTATCATACTTTCTAAATATCTGTCAGAATTGCAAACAGCATGTAAAATATAGAAAAAGAATTATAATGTTTCACTTTTCATTCCAATTAGAGGGATGAATATATAAAATAACAACAGTTTTAGCCAAAGGAGAATATCAAACTTATTGTGAAGATTAAACTGATTATTCTTTGATATTCATTGATTTTGATGACAGACATTGCAGTTTCATAATAATGGTCTCAATAGAATTTGGTTCATATGGTGTATTTTTGTAAGTTTAATGATTTCTAAACGAATTTTCTAAAACTGAATAAATTACTTTTATAACAGAAGAGAGTCAAATAGAAGATAAAAGTTTTCTTTGCTCATTCAACGCTAGTTGCTTTTAGCAAAATATTTGTTACTGAGATTTGAAGAATGAGTTACATATTGGAAGAGAAATAATAAATCTAACCTCTTCTTTGTCAGCTCATCGTTCTCAAATACAAGTTTAACCGGGGGCTAAAGAATGCAACATTGTTAAGATGTCTTGGGTATCGCGTCATGTAAACCACCTCTGCACTTCCAAGGGTATTGACACTCGCTACTGGCAAAAGAATCAAAATGAACCAGTGGCAAAGATTGTCGAAAAGAATTGAAATCGTTTATCACAAGAATTGGAGCAATGAGTATTTTATCTTTTCATTCTACGTAGAAATTACATGTGTCGACTGGTATACGATGATAGCACATGAGCAATTAGTGAGTTTTCAAATGGTATCTTTCGTGTTGAAGTTTTGCCCTCAGATACAAGAGTTCTCTTTCCCGATACAATGCCTCTTGTTTCTTCGATCGTATGCCAAATATTCGGTAGGATCTTATCGATTTCACCAAGTCAGACTGACTCATCACAGTAAAATTTGACACCCTGCAATTCGACCTGATGTTTCAGTGTCTAGGCAACATTAAAACCCTCGAGACATATATGTGTGAGAAATACGATAGGATACTTCATAAACTATGTGAAATGTAAAATCCACACAATTTCGTACTTTATAAATCTACTTATGTCTAACCAGTGGTTAGAATGGTATCGAGTGGGTCTTTGAAAGTAAAAATTTGTTGTTTAGTCGATTAAAAATTTTCTCTTAAAAATTTAGAAATCAGAATTAAATTATTGTTGATTTCAGAATAATTTGTTTTTTTTTTCTTCTAAAATGTTCCTAATTTTAACAATAAAAAGTAAGAAAACAGTGCAAATTGTTTGCTTATAAAAATAATTATGATAGATTCTGTAATTAGTGCCATATAAAAATGTATGTTTTTTGACAACACGCGATTTCCATTGCAGAAAAATGGTATCAACGATATTTCGGGCAAATGTTATAAAACTGTACGTACATGTTTTTCGATAAAATATCTATAAGCTGATCATCTGACCTGTCGAATAATAGCCAGGAATCCTTCCATAATTTCAACCAAATAGGAAATCAAAATGATACAAGTGCATAATGTCATAATACAAACGGCAACGATGGGGATATTAATTAATAGAAAGATATATAGATAGATAGATGACAACGTCTAAAATATTCTACATATTAATATTAATTCTGTTAAACACCGAAACAGATATTGATTGGCCGCCAGTATAACAGTAACGCTTTGAACCCAGATGAAAACCAAACAGATTCCAAGCGCTGGAGGTGGAACAAAGAATACACTGTCCCCGTAGCAGAAAATTACCCACCTCAAGAAAAGCTTTCCCAGATTTGACTGTACATTGAATCACTTGGTGAGTTATGGAGCACAGGGGGCAGCGGAGTACCCCTTAATTGGCATTATTTCCATGTCCACTCTTGCCAGATTGGTAGAACATCTTAGAGTCTGGTCTATGGATCAAATAGATCTGCGTGCAAATCATTTGTATTAGTTAAGAATACTGGATATTATCCTCTTTTGGGCATAAATCCTAAGAAACTACACAAAAATCTAAATCTAGACGTACAATGTACGCGATTCCTTAAAGTCTTGGCATATAAAACCCTAAACGTGTTGACATGACGTTAAACCAATCAATCAATCAATCAATTCCACCCTGAAAGATTTGCTACAAATCCTGTATTTACAGAGTGTGAATATATGTTAGTCAATAGACCGTGAACACCTTCACTGCCACATTTTCCAATTTTCTGTAGCTCCCTGACTCATATTCTCCGACCATAAAAGGTGTCTGTTTCATAAAAGGTTACATTAAAAGCTAACATAGTTTAAATGTAAGGTTTTCTATTTAAACTAACTAAATAAAAATACGTGAGATGATGTCAGAATAACGGTATATCTTTCAGCAATATACTCTAATTAGTGGAAATTACTGATCAGCATTTGAACAGTGAATGAAATTCGATTATATTCGCATATGACACTGTTTTGGATTTCTGCAAGAATCTCTCATGACCAGAAAAATCCTTCTCTGCTAAGTGATATTGACGCATATTTGTTGTAGTATCAGCAGATATTGTTTCTTTATATTCATATTCCTTAATAAAACGTCTTCTGAAACATGACATGTTGGGTAAATATATAAAATAATTCGACAAAAATCAAGTAATAAGAAAAATAAATTCTCCATCCTTATTCGGTGTAAATTAGGATGGCTAACAATCCTTAGGGTTTGCAAGAAAAAGATCTATCAAAGAGCGTATGGAACCAATAATCAAGAACCTGATAACTAGAGATTCTCTCTCTCTCTCTCTCTCTCTCTCTCTCTCTCTGTGTGTAAATATATATATATGACAGTGGGGATTCCGATGGTAGGGTTATAAGTATATGATAAATTATACTTACAATAAATAAAAATGGATGCTAAACTTTTTCTCATATTCTAAATTATTCATGTAGGAAATCATTGAATAACATTAAGGAACTAGTTTCTGTGCATATATATATATATATATATATATCAAGTCACGTTGGTAGCACAGAATAACCTGACATTTTCAAATAATCCGTCTCTATCATCCCTCCCTCCTGGTAAGACTTCTAGACAACATCCACCGTTCGCAAAGAGCTAATGTAAATGTTTCCTTATCGGCCAACAATAGCAAAGCCATGTGTAGGAGTCCATAAGAGAATGGCGCTTATGAAGTCGTCTTTAGTTTTTCTGCGGTGCAATGAGTGTCTTGTTTGTCAATGTAGTGTATCCATACATTAGTATTGACACAATCACAGCGTCGAAGAAATACCGTTTATTTATATATCAGAGAGATCAGATTCCCATTTGATCGATATCCTATCAATAGCGGTCTACGCCTTCTGCTGGGTGTATGTTGACTTCCCTTTCAGTCGATAAGACATAGTTGCCGAGGTATGTGAATTATTTAATTAATTTTAGAGGATCGCCATTCAGGGGAGATGGGTCTTTCTTGTTTAAATCTCATCAACTGTGTTTTTTGTTGTTCTTTTTTCAGTTTTTTTTTTTTTTTTTTGCTTTCAGAAAGAGGACAATACCTTTTTCTGCTTTCTTCAAGCTTTGCAGTTGCGATTAAACCCAGCCACGTTTATTTGGGATAAGCACTATATCATTAGTGTATACCAAATCTCTTAAATATCTGCAGGGTATCATCTGCTTCTTGTCTTATTTTAGTGTGTAACTATTTTCTTTTATAAGATAGATTGACGTTCATATAAACATATATGTTTGTCAATGTATTTCATTGCAACACTCAAGTAACAACGTACCAGAATTGTCTAAATGTTTTTTTTTTATGTCTGTTGAATTTGTTCCACCTTTCCTCTGTGTATTGAATCAAATGCCTTGGGGAAATCTAGGAAAAAAATTGTTTCCTTAAGATTTTTTGCACGTACTGTGTCGATGATTCGAAGAATTGTAAGAATCTATGGGAATTACGTCCACGGCTGCTGTGTTTCGCAAAATGATAACCTCACCTGACGTCATGTTTGCAGGTTCTCTGCAGGTTGAAATGCACGAATCTGTAACGAGTCCACAATGAAAAAAAAGGCGAAAATGAAAAACTAAGTAAATGTAGTTTTTCAAAGGAAGGACGTGTGTGACGCTCCGTAAAATGACCTTGTGAAAAGTCCCCTCTTTCGTTAGGTAGGCAGCTGGCAAAAATCCCTTTACTAAAACTAAAGCTGACTCCTAGGTTTTCTCTAGTCTTTGTATCTGTAGCCCTCGCTGTATATCTCTGTATCTCTCCTTGTTCATATCTGTATCTATATGTCTTCTCAGCCTACCCGCGTGGATCTGTGTCTCTGTTCTCTGGTCCTATTTTTTTTCAATTCTATCCATCAGATTGTCTTTACTTGTGTATATATACACTGGTGAACATTCCCTAATTACATAATTTTGACAGCCAATAGACAGGACAGGAGACTGTAAAACGTGTGCTTATAAACGTGAAGCTCTATAAGTCACTGCTCCACATTTATCTGATCATCTCTACATATATTTACAGAGCTGAAATAGTGATTCCCACAGAAAATACACATGGTCTCATACACACTAAACATTATCATGCAAACATGTCTCAACATTTATATGGACACACACGTATATACACGACTATGCACATTTATACACCTGCATGTACGTGCATACACACATACATATAATCCCACCAACTCATACGTCAACACATAGGTACATACCTTAAGCTTAGTCTGTATACTACTACAGTAGCGTCAATAGTGTCACAGTGGATTGATTTTTCCAAAACCATTTTCTGAATTTACCTAAGAATTTACTTGATTTCTTTCGGGATACATTTGAGAAACCGGGCATTATAAAACTATAGCAGCTGTAAAAAGTCAGCGACCATAATCGAGGGCGACCAGAAGGTTCCCTTTTTGATAGCTACTACACCGATGTGGAGGGGAACTACTTCTTTCCCTGGATTGCTCCACTTTACCCTCGATACGCACCTTATATTGCCGAGTGTTAATCAAGGAGGTATCAAGTACCATTGTTAAAATCTTTGGTATCACGCGACCTGGGATTGAACCCAGGTCTCCATTGGTGAACACTCTACCCACTTGACCAATGAGCATCTGTAGTAGATCATAATCATTCCGAATTCACTTTTTGGAAGGATGTATCCTTTTGTCCATTTTTCTTCGGAGCTTTGTTTATAAACAGCGTTGCATAAATGTTAAAGTTTATTGTAAAATTTTCTTGCATCCATATTTCAGCGTTTTTGTTTTAAATCCTTACATTACTTCGTCATATTCTGCCTCCGTAAACGCTCCTAGTTTGAAATCTATTTGTCTATAAATAATATTTTTTGGTTCATAAGTGACGTTCAGAGCGTTTCCCAGCAATTTCTTTTAATATTTTTTTTTTACTTCTGTAGACTTTCTTCTTGACTGGCAGCGTTTAATTTGGCTTTAAAATGTTTTTACTCCCACTAAGTTCATTTACGTTGATTGTGTATCTTTAACCGAATTTCTGATTTTATTGATTTGGCCCTGAATGTATTCTAGTTGTTCATTTTGGTCTGTGTTAGTTCTCTTTGGGCTTTCCTAGGTTTCTTTGCATTGAAATTTGTTTGATTTCTTCTATCGATTACGGATATTTTTTTATGGCGTGTCGTTTTTCTCTAAATTCCCTTGACTTCCTTGGAGCTCTTTATTTGGCTCTTGGTTTACTTGGTTTGCACCTCCCTGCTGCTTGAATTTCGGCAACAACAAACTCCTTATTTGGAGTATATTTTTCAGGTGTCTCCTTGAAAACTATCCAACTTGTTTTTTTTTTTTTTTTTACCGTGGTTCATATTGGTGTGTCCGGACTAGAAATATCTTGACGTTTTAACTGTTTGTTTCTTATTTTGAAGTAGACACTAGTGAATCGTCCTTGAAATGAGTCACTGATCGGAAGATACGCCCTCAAAAAAAGTGTATGCCTCACAGTTGAAAGCGCTATTTATCTACTTCTTGTTCATGAATATGTAATCTAGGCCACAATGGTTAGAGTATTTGCCAGTGGCCCGGGAGACCTGGGTTCAATCCCAGGTCGAGTCATACAAAAGATCAAAAAATGGTACTTGATGCCTCCTTGATAAACACTCTGCAATATAATGTAGGAATCAAGGGTAAAGTGGAGCAATCCAGGGAAAGGAGTAGTGCCCTCCTCTACACCTTGGTGCAGTAGATATCGAAAAGAGAGCCTTCTGGTCACCCTCGACTAAGGTCGCCAACCTACTTAATCTAGGCGTGCTTTAAAGTTATTTGGTTAGGTGTTTGTCCATAGTTTTCTCAACCCTCAGGAGGAATTTACTGTTTGGGCATTCCTGTCTGTTCTCAATATTCTCCATATCTATTTGACAATGTGAGCAAGCAGAATTTGTTGTTTTTGTCTTTGTCTATATAAGCGTCCATATCCCCACTGATGATTAGAACGTTTTATTTGGGATGTGTTGGACAAGAGAACATAACTTATTATAGAAGGTGATACCCATTTCTTCAGTCATTTGTGGCACTGTAGCAAGAGTTGATTTTTAGACAGGGATTGCCATTAAAGGAAGCACTTATTTTGCAGAAAATATCATCATCATCATAATCATTATCACAATACGTGCAAAGAATTCCTCAAATCTCTCTCTCTCTCTCTCTCCATTCGTCCCTATAATGCATCACTGTTCTTATGTCTTCTAGATGGCATATTTTGTCCGTACAGAGCTGATGTAAACAAGTATTTGCTGTCGACCAATCCAGGAGAGCCATGATCACCTATATCCTGAAGAAATACAACACACACATAACAACAACAACAACAACAACAACAATAACAACAAAAAACGCAGACACAAACACAGATGTATGGTGACAGAGATCTATACATGGGTAAGGTGTTTGCGAATCTTAGTGCTACTTCTCTATTTACTATTTATTAAGAAAGAAATAAGGAAATATTTCCTTGAGTAGGTTTAAATGATTCATAATTAATTATCGGATTTCGCAAATTTTTGCAATTTTTGTCACTTCACTGTGAATGTTACGTTCTGAAAGTCATCGTAAAAACGATTATGATCAAGTAGAAAATAATGCAGTTTTATTTACCTAATCAAATTTTAAATCTCAGGATATAAAAAAATTATGCCTTCTATCCGATTTGAATTAGAGGGAACACAGTTAAGATATTTAATATTATAATATTAGAAAAAAAAAAGAAAGTTAATATTACATTACTCCGTAGCCCTGCTTGTTTTTTTTAGACTTGCTATTGAAATACGTTAAGCTTAGAAAGTAGACTGATGATGGGCAAGCAAATATTTAAGGCCATCATTACTGCAATGAGTTCAGTCCTCTACATTTACACCATGCTAGGGCTATTGTACTAAAATGCTAATATGGTTGTTGGACGGTAGGATTGCCATAATATTTGATGGATAGTAGTCAGCGTTTTATAGTTCAATAAATAAAACTCTAAGTCCCGTGGGGAGAAACGGAAATGAGTCAGTGAAAACAAAAGAAGCCGGAAATCACACAATCTGAAATGGTGCAGAGGCAGCTGAAAACGGGAAAAGGCTTTAAGTGAAAAAGAAATGAGACGGTAGAATAATTGGAAGTAGGATGTGTCACGTGGTTAAGTAAGGGGGGTGCTAAAAGGGGGAGAGACCAACAATGACATGGCTGTGTAAAGGTAATAAAGACTATGTGTGTGTACATAAAATATCGTAAAGGTGATCAAATATTTAACCTGTTTGGGAAAAGAATGTTAGGGTAAAATTTTAACTGAAGAGTTCCACTTAAGAAAATGATGAAAACGGAAAAGATTGATTATTTGATTGACTGATTGATTGATTTTAACGGCATTTGAATCCATCTAGGGTTTTTTATTCCTAGAAGTAAGGGAATCAAGTTCATTGAACGAGGATATTTACATTTTTGTATAATTATTTCTTAAGGGGTTAGTTTGATGCATACCATCTTATTAACATTTCTCTTACAGATATATTCAACCCACAAAATGCTCTTTCATATATTGCAACTTCATTGAGAGTGGAATTGCGAGTAACTGCAGTGAAGGGTGTCTTTTGACTCCTACATCTCCAGAAATATAGTACCAACGTCAGTAGCAATGTCATAGAAAAAACATCCTTTATTAGGAGTTTCCCAGTCGGTTGGCGCTGTAGATTACACCAACTGCTTCTCTGCAGAAGAGAACAACTTCCTAACGAGAGTCCTGGATATGATACTAAACAGTCTGATGGCGAGGTTCCAGTAATGCTGGTGCTTTGAGGGAATGCAGAATACACTTTGCCATCGCTTCCATATTCACTCTGACCTGGAGTGGTTGCACCAGATAGGGTCCTATCTTTGGGTAAACTAGAACTAAACTGGGTAATTATACTAAACTGTATTGCTTGAAATGAAACTGTTTTGACATATAAACAATATACTCATGCTAAACTGAAT
>CAUZXS010003828.1:0-5000 GCA_963585895.1 Sepioteuthis lessoniana | reverse complement strand
GTACCCAGTCAAATAGTTCACAATATTCCTATGTAATACAACATTCAATTAAGGCACGCATTTAAAGAGTTTCAAGTATTGTTAATCAATACAAATTATCATAACCGACTTTACCTATATGTATGCACACAGTTAGATAATTCCAAGTTTAGCTACGTATCGCGAACAATCCAATTAAATATCAGTCATTTGTTTACACACAAATGTCAAGCAGTTCTGTTTTTAGCAAGTCAATATAGCACGAGCCATTTGTTTACAAACAGTTTAAATGTCAAAACATTCTATTTGACCCATAAATAGGACCCTGTCAGGTGCTACCAATCCGGTTCAGAGTGGAGCTGGGAGTGATGGCAATGAAGGGGTATTCATACTGCCAAAAGTTCCAAGACTGGAACTTCACCAGCAGAATTTATTGCGTCATATCCAGAACACTAGAAGAAGTTTGATGAGCTTGTTGGATTATTGTCAAACAGTTCGGAATGGATATTTCCTTGAATATTCCACCATACACTAAAGGTTATCTACTTTGGATGAATCCCACCCCTCAGTTGCTAAGCAGGTTTCTTTCCTACACTGATCCGCTGTTATGATAAATGATCTACTTCTTAGAACAAGTAACAAACCTGTCGAAAATAGCGCTATCTGACAATGTTGTGTAACCAATGACTCAAAACAAGCATTGTCCAGTCGGCTGGGACAGTGGAATACATCAACTGCTTCTTTGCACTGAGGTAAGACCCATCCCCAACGAGTGCTCTGATATGACACTAGCAATATGACAATGAGGTTCCAGTAATGCTGGTGGTTTGGGGAATACATAATTCGCCTTCAACGCCATCACTCCCTGGTCCACGCTTTCCTTTCGATGAAACAAATAAAACTAAACAGTGTACTTATGCTAAACTGTATTGTTTGAAATGGAATTGTTTTTTGACATTAAAATTGTACTTATACTAAACTATTTTTTTTTTAAATAGAACCGTTTTTTAACATTGAAACTTATTTAACTGAATTGTTTGAAATAGAACTGTTTTTGACATCGAAACTGTGTACTTATGCTTAACTGAATTGTTTGAAATAGAACTGTCTTTTGTCACTGAAGCTGAATTGTTTAAAATAGAACTGTTTATATGTATAAAATTGGATTTGGCATGAATAACCTAACCGGGTGGATGTGTCATAAAATCAAACCAATCCAAACAAAGCAGAATGGATATTCTTCGTTGACATCAAAAGAGGAGCCAAAATACGATTTGGTCACATATTTTGCAACAAAAGCTAAAGATTTTTAAAAGAAAGGAACGTATAAGTTTTTTAAAAGGAGATTGTCGATTTAAAAAACTGACGCATACAAATATATATCGTTTTTTGAACAGACCTAGTATAAATATAAGTAATTGAAAAAGTAAATTAATAAGGGAATTTTAAATTATTCCATTACATCAATCATACAGCTAGAGGCTTGACGTACATGAAAGAATTATATTTCTTATTAGATGAATTAGTGCGAGAGGACATCGGTTGCTATCGGCGATCAATGACGAATGCCGCACTGGGAGAGGGATAGATACGAGTATCCAACTTTCCTAAAAGCGGTGGAATCTAAAGAAACAGAATCTGCAAAGATTAACTGTAGTGGTCCTGTGTATGACACCTAGAGAGACATTTTAACCAAAGCTGAAGTCTATTAAATAGAGATGTCATTGAGATCGACCTGTTATCGTCGAAATCGTAAAAGGTAAAATGCCATTTAAGGAAAAGAAAATGCCATTTACAGAAAATAAAACGAAAAGCATAAAATTCATCGGTTTATCAGAAGAAAAGGAATATTACATTATTTTAAAAATTTATCAAAACCCAACGGGGCGTGTATGAGAAATATTTGAGACCTCACGAACAGCTTTGCAAATACGCTCAGCAAATATAACCCAATCATTACAACTATGGATTCCCACACGAAGGTCCCAGCTTATAACAGATATTGGTATTTAGGCAAATACAAGAATTAAATGTAAGTAAATAACTAAAATTAATTTTAACAATTCATCTATATATATTTTAGATTTTATCATTTAACGAGTGAAAACACGTGCGATACCCTATACTCATCAGCCACCAACCTAGTGTGATGCCACAGTTTAGCTGGCTAAAGTGGTATTACCAACTGTGGCGCCACCAGTACCTTTTTTTCTACCGGACATGGAATGAAGACAAACATAGCAAAATTTTCTCGTTGTACAATAAGTTAATAAAGATTTTAAAAGGATTTGCTTTGAGTTATGTTCGTAAAAATCGTTATGAATGTTCCTTCATATACCTAGCACATTTAGCTTACGCATGTTAGGCCGTACTGTCGCGTGCGTCTTGTTTTCGTCGATTTCGTCGTTTTTACTCTTTTTTCAATTAGTCGGCTAAACCACTCAGAAAACGTCATATATGATTTTACAAATATTATATATGCCATTCGTTGTGTAATGGTAATTGTCCTTAGAAATGGAATCAGCGACCCGAGTTCAAATCCGTGACGACGTAGTTTATATTTTCGAAATCGCTGGGAGGAAGTATGTATTTAACTACTCACCTTCCAGCTATTGGTAAATAGTAGGGCAAACTGACTCTCTTTAATCTCATGTACACTGCTTTAAAAAGAATCTTCACATCCTGCTCATCTGAAGAGGTTGATAAATACAAATACACATACACACTGTGAAATAATGTTGATATGAGAAAAACTGCTATATAATTTTATCCTCGAAATAATAATAATAATAATAATAATAATAATAATAATCTAATCCCGGCCTGAAGACCAGCCCTTATTTCATATATAAAAAAAAGAGAATTTACAAAATTGTCGATTTTGCTGTCCCGGCGGACCACAGAATAAATCTGAAGTAATGTAAAAAGAAGGATAAGTACATCGACCTTGTTAAAGGATTGAAAAAACTGTGGAACATGCAGATGATAATTATACCAATTGTAATTGGTGCGTTTGGAACAGTAACTAAAGGATTACTAAAGGGACTGAAGGACTTGGAAGTTGGCGGACGGGTGGAGACCATCCAAACGACAGCATTATTGAGAACGGCCAGAATACTGAGAAGAGTCCTGGAGACTTGAGGAGACTTGCTGCCACTCAGACTCAAGTGAAAACCCATCGGCTAACGCTGATGTGAAAAGCTCTAATGAGTGAATAATAAATAACATACGAACAAATGGTATATGCACAAACAAGCACTTGGCCTAGAAAATGACACACATAAACTCCTATGGGACGTTGACATACAGACGAATCCCCTAATCTCTGCCAGAAGTCCCGACCTTATAATAATCACCCCCTACCAAAAAAAAGAGAATCCACAAAATTGTCGATTTTGCTGTCCCGGCTGACCACATAATAAAACTGAAAGAATTTGAAAAGAAGGATGTGTACATCAAAATTGCTTGAGAATTGAAAAAAAAAACTATGGGACATGAAAGTGACGATTGTACCAATTGTGATTAGTGCTTTTGGTACAGTAAGTAAAGGATTATTAAAGGGCCTGGAGGATTTGTAATTTGGCGGACGAGTGGAGACCATCCAAACGACAGAATTATTGAAGACAGCCAGAATACTGAGAAGAGTCCTGGAGACTTGAGGAGACTTGCTGTCACTCAAACTCCAGCGAAAGGCCATCAGCTGACTCGGATGTGAAAAACTCAAAGAGAGTACATAATAATAATATCCATATCCGAGGGGCCTAGAATATGATGACTCTATCCCCGACCTAGGCGAAAGATCCCCGACGGAATGGAATGTCTTGGGTATGAAATTAACCCCTCTCTGCTTTTAAGTTTCTAGTTCTAGACATCAGGGAAGTATGGTGTGCTCCTTCACTGCTATTACTCCAAGATACAGGAGCTGTAAGTTTCCCATGTAAGTGTCAAATCGTTTTAAAATTGTTTATATTAGATAAGAATACTTTATACATAATCATGAGAAAGAAAATTCTTAACTATACAAATATGCAAGGATAAACACACAAGTATGACCATTCCATAAACTCTAAGCAACACAAGATGTGTTGAATGCCGTTAAAACCAATCAATCAGAATAATAATGTGGTAGGACATCTGTGCAAATCATAAATAAGTGAAGAGGTTTGAAACAGTTCCACATATAATGGAAAAGAAATGAATGGCCGATGCTATAAAATATAAACTAATGAGGAGATTCGAAATAATATGAGATTTTAATATGTTAATGTTAAAAATGACTGATAAATAAGCTAATTTTTGGTCTATAAATATCAGGTTTTAACAACAATACGCTACTCTGGCTTTTGGCACGAAATCTTTTAATCAAAAGACATTTTTTTGTTTCACTGACATTGTTGTCTAATTCTCTCTTCATATTCTTCAAAGTGGTAATATTTCGTTTGGGAATACACGGTATATAATTAGTCGAATTTCGGTGCGAAAATCTGGATAATTCTCAAACATTAAATAGGTTCCATTTACATTTTTGCTTTTATCTCTAATCCAAAATATGCAATCAGAACTTTTGAAATAATTACTTTATAGATTTCAAGAGTTATAATTAGAATTATCATAGCATCTAAGCCAGCTAATATGACTGTATCAGTGGGTCATTAATTGCAATATTCATATTGTTTAATTTACCATAAAAGACAAAAAAAATTGGGACCCCAAAAAATTCGATCTGGTTTGAATGCAGTAAACCGTTTATCATTTCTTTCCAAACCCACACATATACTCTTATACAAACGTTATTGATCGATTGGTTAATGCTTACGGTGTTTCAACCCATTTAGCATTATTTTATGCCTAGCGGTTTGGGAATCACGTTGATTGTACTTTCATATTTACATTTTAAAGCAGTTGTTCCTCAAGACTTTTTTTTTTTTTTTTACGTACGGTCCCATGAAAAGCACAGAGTTTCTAAACACAATCTACTGACTGACTGTGACTCATTCTGCCATTCTACGTCAAAGAGAACC
>CAUZXS010003827.1:70000-76153 GCA_963585895.1 Sepioteuthis lessoniana | reverse complement strand
TTAGAAAATTTACTGTTTTGGGCCGATCTTCTTATTTTGTTGTTTATATATATATATATATAATTTCCTATATTTTGTGTAAAGAGTGCTCAGTGTCGTTGATAGAGCATATATATTCAACTAGGAAAGCGTAGACACACAGTCAACAGCGCTTATGTGATCATGGGACCAAGTCTATATATTTCTCTCTTTCTTTCTTTCTTTCTCTCTCTCTCTCTCTCTCTTTATATATATATATATACATGCATTTGTACAAGTATATTTAGCTATAAAATAGAAAACAAACAACCAAACAAGCAAACCAGTAAGTATGAGAGAGACACACACACAAAAGACTCGGACACAAGACTCGGACTAAGGTTGACGGATGACAGCTATATTGACCATATTCCTTATTTACCAACCCCTCCGCTCGGGCAAGATATGACACAAGGTCAATTTTTAAGCGGAGTTTACCAGGTTTGAATTCAGAGTTTTCCTTCTCCTAGACTAGTTTCCTCATCAAGGCTGAAGAACCTAGTCCTGCCTACTATTTACCCATAGCTGGTGGGAGAATAATTGGGTTCATACCTTTCCCAAGGGTATTTGCCCGAAAGTGAACGTAATAGCGCGACTGGAGTACGAACTCGCGTACTACGATTCCGCCGTGCATAGCTTTAACCATTACTCCACGAGGACACCCCTTTGTATATGGTAGACAATGGAACTGGCTTGGTTTCGGCGTTAAACAAATCATAGATACTTTGTCGTTTCTTTTCTTGCTCACTCTTATTGGGCTGAATTTTATAAAAGAAAATCATCACCATCATCATGTCACGCTACCAGCATGGATATTTCTGACCCTCTCTCGCCACACCTCCCTATTGTCCATTGCTTCCGGCAGGTCTTCAAGGCTACATCCCGTATCGGCACAGAGCTGGTGTATGTAGGTTCGAGCTGGACGTCCTGCCTTTGCTTGTCCATGTGAAGGGATCCACAGGAGTACATCATTTATGAGCTCGTCCCTACTTCTCTAGCAGTGTCCAGCGTGTCTGGTTCGTTTAATTTTGATAGTTTTCGTGATGGGTGGTAGGTGTCCGTATAGCTGCTGATTTGTAGGGTGCTGTCTCCAGGACTTGTTCAATAGATAAAAGAAAATAGTGTTTGAATAATAGTGCTAATCCCAAAAATTTAGATCCATCGCGTTTTTTTTTTAAACTGGACTAAACAGACAAAAAAAAAACGTTTTCAAAATTATTCCATATTTTGCTTCCGCACCCTATATATATATATATATATATACACGCGCACACACGCAACACATGAATATTTTGAGAATCACACACACGCCCACACACACTCGTATACACAACACACACACACACACACGCACGCATACACACTCACATGTATATATATATATATATAGAGAGAGAGAGAGAGGAAGAGAGACGAGCAGTGAGAAAAGTAGAGAAGAAAGAGAGAGACGGAATTTTTTATGACATTTTTCTTCAACGTTAACTTTATATGCATATAACCTAAATTTAATCTTGAATCTGGTTAAATCAGTTGAGAATTGGAAATAAAGTTTGTTTTAGACCAAGCATCAAATTAGTCGAACTTGTTTGCATCGGCAATTATCATTATAAATTCTAGCTTTTACATTGGCTCGAACACCGACCACTGACACAACTCGTTCACAATACATGCCCCTGATTTCAAAGCTTAATTTAGTCAGGCACCGAGCTGCAGCAGCGCGACACCCGGTAAGGATTGAACTCACAAATCTGCTAGCGACCACTGTACGTCCTACCTCCTCAGCCGATATGGGCATCTATTGGCTTACTTCTTGGGGTTCCACTCCACCGCCAGCACAACAGACGGCACACGTGATCACGCCTGCTTCTCTACAAAATGGTGAAGCACAGCAGCCAAATCTATTTTTGATCCTCTGAATGGCAGGCGTTTATTTCGAGTGTCATGAGGAAAGGAAATGGCCGCCTTTTTTTTTTTTTCGATGTGTGCCGACGAACGAAAAGATAGACAATCACGCACACATAGCGGTAAGGACGAGCACAGCTAAGAAAGGAATGTCTTAGAGACATAAAACTTTCATGCTATTTCATGTATCCTAAAAAAAAAGAAAGAAACGGTGTAAAAAATAAAGCAAGGTAAGGATGATAAAAACGAACGAAAGAAAGAGAAAAGTATAAAAGATAGAAAGGAAAAAGGAAGAAAAAGAAAAATTAAGTGAGAAAATAAATAAATGAATAAATAAATAAAAAGGACTGATTTTAACGGCATGTCAGCCTGTCAAAGGTTATTTTATTTCTAGATGTTTGGGGATCGTGCACATAGTCTGTTTATATTTCACACTACTGTAAACCCGTCAATAATGACAGTTGAATTTTATATAAAATGTCTTTTTTTATAATCTAAATTTAAAAGATTTCAGAAACTAAAACGAATCAATCAATAAATGAAAAGTACCTCGTATGTTACTGTAATAAAAAGCACAACTTTCAAAGAGCAAACTTAGAATTATCAGTAAAATCAAATTGTCTGTGTCGTTAATAAATGGAGACACTCTCTCACTCCCCCCTCTCTCTCTCTTCCTTGTGGCTGTCATTTTTGATTCAAAAGATGCAAAGCCAACCAAATGAACACAAAAACTGAAGAAATCGTTCCGTTTTGACTTCAGCCTGTATTCCCGACAACTTTTCTGCTTTCTTTTCTGTTTGCTTTCGATGTGACAAGCCACAAATCACATTGCTCTTTCTTTCTTTCTTTCTTTCATTCTTTTTCCCTTTAATTTTTCCTTTATTTAAAGATTACAACAACAAAAAAAAACAAAAAAACGTCAGAGATCTCACTTTCCGTTCTGACTTTCTTTCATTTTTTTCTTCTTTCTTTCTTTCTTTCTTTCTTTCTTTCTCTCTTTCTTTCGCTCTTTCTTTCTTAAATATTATATATACATACACCCAGATGTATACACAGAAAGCTACACTTTATATTATTAAGAGAGATTGTGCTGTTTTTTAAAAATATTTTTGCCGCGTGTTATATGATATCGACTTTTTATAAGCAATCATCAAGTCACACAGCTACCACGAATTTCCCTGACTCTCTCTCTCTCTCTCTCTCTCTCTCTCTCTCTCTCTCTCTCTCTCTCTCTCTCCAGATCATCTATCGCTCTTGGCAGGTTTTCCAAATCATTAGCCTCACTTTAACAGCTGAATCAAGAAATTGCGTTCATCGTACGTAAGAGTTTTGTATAGTTTTTCCTTAAGAGGTTTATTTTTCACCCACGGTCCACTGGGCTGTAGCATACACCAACATTTCTGCAGAGGAGTAAGACTTCCTCAACAAGTGTCCTGGATATGACACGAAATAATCTGATGGTGATGCTCCAATAAGGCTGGAGCTTTGAGGAATGCGGAATACCATTTCATTGCCATCGCTCCCAAGTCCACTCTGGTCCGGAGTGGTAGCACCTGATAGGGTCCTACCTATGTGTCAAGTTGAACTGTTTGACATTTAATCTCTGTACAAGCAAATAATTTATGCTAAATTGAGTTATTAGAAATAGAACTGTTTGATCCTTTAATTGTGTGTAAACAAACGACTAAAGTTTAATTGAATTGGTAGTGATACATAACAATACTTGGAACCATTAATAAATGATAGATTGTTACTGTTACATAGCAATACATGAAAATATTTAACTGTATGCAAACAAATGATTTACAGCAAAAAGAAATGTATTTGATAGGAATACTTGTAATCATTTAAGAGCTCAGGCTCGTCTAATAATTTCATCAACAAAATGTGTCCACAAATCATATATATTTGATATATATGTATAAAGAGGATTTGGCATTAAATAACCTATAATGGTTGATATGCCATAAAACCCAAACAAACCAAATCATATATATTTAGTATATATGTATAAAGAGAATTTGGCATTAAATAACCTACAATGGTTGATATGCCATAAAACCCAACCAAACCAAATCATGCATATTTGATATATATGTATAAAGAGGCTTTGGCATTAAATAAACTACAATGTTTGATATGCCATAAAACCCAACCAATAAATCATATGTATTTAATGCAATACATTCCATACTCACCAGACCTAGCTTCATGCTTTTTACTGTTTTTAAAAGGACCATCTATCTCAAGGTTAAGCATTGAGGACGCGGGAGATGTTAAAAGACATACGATGCCGCAGCTTGACACCATATTAAAAAGAGGTGTCTCAAAGGTGCTCTGACCAATACAAAACTCTTTGGAATAATTGTCTTGAAAGCCAATTAAAAAATTAACGTTTCAGTTATTGTTTATTTTTGACTCAGTGAATACATCTTCAGTCGCAATACTTTTTGAACACAGTTCGTATTTTAAGAAATTAACGTTTCCTTCATTTTTAATTTCTACATAGGTAAATACAGCTTCAGTCTCGATACGACAGAATAGAATATATATATATATATATATATATATATATATATATATATATATATATATCTTAACGGGAATATTGGTATATAATGATTTTATTTCTAGACTAACTAGAGATTTGTTTTCCATAATTTATTTTGTTGAGTAAATTACCGGAGTTTTTAATGCGCGAATTGCTATTTATGCCAAAGAGAGGAGATAGCATTTTAACCAAAGATTTTGCACTGTTATAGGGAGTAGATATAATCTCAGAAATAAGTGGTCGTAAAAGAATTCAAGGTTTAAGTTCATAAATTTTGAGGATTGTTGTGTGATTATCAATTAATAAAAACCTTAATTTATCATTTTCAGTGGTGAACTTTTTATGGGGCTAATTAAAAAGTTCTATATTTTTAATAATGGTTAGTAGAGAAATTTGTTCATATGCGTTTTTATCATTTAATAAATTCTGACATTTTGTTGTTGAAATGTGTAGAATTCATAATGACAACACCTCCATGTTTATCTGAAGATGTGATAATAACAATGTTATTGTGGACAGCTGTTCTTGTCTGACGTTTGTTGGACGGGTTTGGTTTATTGTTGAAGTGGTGCTATCTAACTCATATTTCAAAAGATAAGGGAGCTTACACCTTTCCCAAGGGTATTAATCTTATAGTGAACGTAATAGCGTGACTGGAGTTCGAATTCACAACGATGTCACAGTCTAGCATATCAGCCACTACGCCATGAGGACTTCTTGTTTGTTAGAAGGGATTTTCTTGCAATTCATTTTGTGTTGCCCAAACATTTCACTTGTGAATACTTCGGACGACTTCCGGTGTGCTGACAAGGTTTCTTTATTCACTAATTCTCTACTTAAGTGAGTTGATTGCTCTGTAGGTGCCACAAGACCATAGCTTTCTGTCAGTCCCAATTTTTTTACCAAACAATTATTTCCTCTTAAAATTCTATACAAAATAATGCATCCAATAGGCGTGAAAACTTCCACTCTATTTTTGTTTGATACTGAAACGGTCAAGTATTTAAAAAAAGACCTGTAAGGATTTGTATCTTATTTCATTCTGTTTGTATCTATAATCGATCAATCTATCAGTTCCTGTCTATTCATATCTATCAACCTATCCATCAATATTGATCTCTCTCTCTATATATATATATATATATGCAGAGCGAGAGAGACAGAGAGAGGACAAATAAGAAACCAAACGCATTTGATAGTGTCAACTAAATTCTGACTAAGAGTTCCATATATTCAATCACCGACATTGAACCCGATTTACGAATATACCAAGCTATATATATATATATATATAATATATATATATATATATATCAACCCCTCTGTTTGAGCAGGATGTGATACAAGGTCAATTTTTAAGCGGAGTTTAACAGGTTTGAATGAAGAGTTTTCCTTCTCCTATACCTGTTGCTATACCAAGACTAAAGAGTCCAATCTACCCGACTATTTTCCCATAGCTGAAGGGAGAATAGTTGTATTCATACCTTTCCCTTGGTTATAAGTGCTATGTGAAATGCAAACAGGAGTGTCCGGGATTTGAACACGGTCATCTCTCCCTTACTCCCTCACTCTCACTCACTCACTCTCTCTCTCTATATATATATATATATATATAGATACGTGTTCTATTCGTATGGATCGCTCAATAGAATTCATCATCCGTTTACCGTTTCATTCACATA
>CAUZXS010003827.1:0-65000 GCA_963585895.1 Sepioteuthis lessoniana | reverse complement strand
ATGGGTTAAATAGTATAACAGTTGTTCTTCTAAAAGGATGGTTTTGGTATTAAATAACCCACCAAGGTTGAAATGCCATTAAACAAAGAAACTAAACCCAAAAAATTTATTTATATTTCACAGGACCGTGAGCAAAAAAAAATCCTAAGAGACAGCTCCATAAAAATGTATATATGAATGTATAATTAACGCGATTCCCTAACGTCTAGGCATAAAATAACCTAAGATGATTTGATATACCGTTAAAATCAATCAAGTAATCAATCCTACCGGTTTAACTGGAATAAACTTGAGTTAGAGTTCGGTGTCATCCTTTTCTCTTAAGAACTTATCTACGTTGCTAATTTCGTGGACATTGAAATAAGTGCAGTTTACATACATTAAATTTGGTAGATATTTTTACAAGTGGTTTGGTTGGATAGGTTGGTTGGGTTTTATGGCATATCAACCATTGTTGGATATTTAGCGCCAAATCCTCTTTATACATATATATTAAATATATTGGATTTGGTTTGGTTTGGTTTGGTTTGGTTTGGTTTTATGGCATTTCAACCATTGCAGGATATTTAGCGCCAAATCCTCTTTATATACGTACATGAAATATGATTTGTAAACACATTTTGTTCATAACATTTTAAAATGAGCCTGAATACATTTTTTCACACAGTCAAACGGTTTCAAGTATTCCAAGCAAACACAAATAATTCTACTTATTATTAATCATTTGTTTGCTTACAGTGAAGAGGTTACAATTATTGCTATCTAAAACAAATAATTCAATACAACATTACTTATTCGTTTGAACACAGTTAAATGGTCCCAAGTATTGCTATGTATCACAAACAATTCAATCAAACATTAGTCATTTGTTTACATACCGTTAAATGATCGAACGGTTCCATTTCTAACGATTCAATTTAGCATAAGTCATTTGTTTGCACACAGTTTCGCCAATCGTCTGGGAGACCTGGGTTTAATCCCAGGTCGAGTCATACCAAAGACTCAAAAAATGGTACTTGATGCCTCCTTGCTTAACACTCAGCAATATAAGGTTGGGATTAAGGGTAAAGTGGAGCAATCCAAGGAAAGGAGTAGCGCCCTCCCCTACACTCCGGTGTTGTAGCTATCGTAAAGGGAGCCTTCGGGCCACCCTCGACAAAGTTCGCCAGCTTTACTTTAAATGGCAAAGAGTTCAATTCTACCTATAGATAGGACCCGATCAGGGGCTACCACTCCAGGTCAGAGTAGGCCTGGGAAAAGTGGCAATGAAGGGGTACTCCACATTTCCCAAACCTCTAAGACTGGAGCCCCACCATCAGATTACTTAATATCACATCCAGTACACTCGTCGGTGGAAGTCTAACTCCTCTGCAGAAATGAAATCAGTGTATTCTACAGCCCCAGCCCACTGGGCTTATTTTACTGATATTCATTTGTTCCCAAGGTGCTCTTTTACCATATTTACCAACCCTTCCAATCGGGCTGGATATGACACGAGGTCAATTTTAAGCGGAGTTTAACAGGTTTGAATTCAGAGTTTTCCTTCTCCTAGACTAGTTGCCTCACCAAGGCTGAAGAACCTAATCAGTCCTATTATTTACCCATAGCTGGAGGGAGAATAATTGGATTCATACCTTTCCCAAGGGTATTAGTGCTATGTGAAATGCAATCAGTCTCGTCCAGGATTTGAACTCGTGTTGCCATGTCCATTTCCTACGACGATAACCATTACACCACGGGCATTTTCAAGCAGTAAAATTTGGCCAAAACTGTGAAAAAAATAACAAAAAATATCTATTATATTTAGTTTTAATGACTATGCGCCTCTATATTATTGTTTTGCTTATTTGTCGGTTCGTTTATACGTGACGCTCATCCACCAACTCTTCTCGTAACCAAGCGGGAAATTCTTTTATCTTCCTCCTCGACCAAGTAAGATATTCATCTCCATCTCCTGCCTGCAGCCGAGTGATATAAAAGTAAAGTTGTCTCCTTTTACTCGAGGGCGACCCGAAGGCTCCCTTTTCAATAGCTACAACACCGAGGTGTAGAGGAGGGCGCTACTCCGTTCCCTGGATTGCTCCTCTTTATCCTTGATAGGTACCTTATAATGCTGAGTGTTAAGTAAGGAGGTATCAAGTACCATTTTTAAAGTCTTTGGTATGACTCGACCTGGGATTGAACCCCGTTCTCCCGGACCATTTCTTCCATTATCATCCTCGTCAATCAATTAGTATACTCTTCTGAGATATTGCTTCTTCAGATCAAACACTGTTTGGTTTGGTCCCGTTGGGCTGAGTTTTATGGCATATAAACCATTGTAGGTTATTTAATGCCAAATCCGTTTTATACATAAAAACAATTCTATTTCAAACAATTAAGTTTAGTATAAGTACGCAGTTTAGGTCTATTTGACCCATAGATAGGACCCTACCAGGTGCTACTACTCCGGGTCAGAGTGGACCTGAGAGCGATAGCAAAAAGGGGTACTCCGCACTCCCCAAAGCTTAAACATTACTGGAGCCTCACTATCTGATTGTTTAGAGTCATATCCAGGACCCTCGTTGGGGGGGGATCTAACCCCTCAGCAGAGATGCAGTCAGGGTATTCTGCAGCCTCAGCTGATTGGGCCATTAAACACTGAGTTCAATTTCAATGGAACTGCTCCGTGTCTACTTCATCTATCCTCACCAAGTAGCACAGTAAACGTGAATTATTATATATTGGTTTGCTCAAGATCTGACGAACTCTGATGTTCTGTTAAGTCCAATCAACGTGTGTCTCGAAGGCAGAAAAGGAAAAAGAGTTCCGAAGATTCCTCGGTACTAGCAATATCTTTATTCTCAAAATAGAATATTGATCTTGTAGTTTTGGTAGGATTCAATACTAATAATGTATTAAGTATTATATACCGTAAATTGCAATGTGTAAGTCGACCTTCTAAAAACCATAAAAATCTCGTAAAAAATCTTAGGGTTGATTTATACAGCAGTGTTAAAATCCATACTTTTATCACTGGTTGACTAATGTGTTGTAAAGATTTGGATTTTAGTCTTGCCGTATAAGTCGACACCCAGTTTTATTAGAGTTTTTTTTTCAGCTTAAAAAGTCGACGCAGATGCCACAATGTATGGTTGATTGCTTGTTTATATTTCTATATATTTTTTGCAAAGGCAACAATAGAATTTACATGTAATAAAACTGCAAATCATCCCTTTTTTTTACTTAAAGCTCTTCCTGATGTTTTTTGTTTTTTTGTTTTTTTTTTCGTTGAATTTCCACGAATCCAATAAGTTATTTTTTATATACAGCGCAGCCTTTTTTTTTTTTTTTTTTTTTTTTTTTAGAAATACCCGGCTTTTAGCGGAGTTAAAACTACTCCTACGCCGGTCGGGAAATACCCGACTATTACAACCACGGAGCATTATTTGAAATGGTATCAACGCGATACACGTGCTCTGAGGCTAATTATGGTAATGCCAAGGACCGTCTTGTTTATATGTTAGCCTACCAACCTAGCTATCTCCCTGCCTTCCTGTTTGTCTGCCTGCTTGCGGGGTGCGGGTAGGCATAAAAGTTCGAGTGCAAGATCTTAAATACGGGGTATCCCAAAGTCCTTTTAAGAAACTAAGAACATTTTTTTTTCAAAGACTCGGGCATGAACAGAGGAAAAGGAAGTAATTCTTTATAATCTCTTACAGCTGTAAATAGAACTGAATAAATGCCGAGCACCATATCTTCATTTAAGGAGAAATGGTAGCTTACTTTTACCAAATTTTTGAGGATTTGGTTTATATAAACAATATTATGTCCCTTTTTGTCAGATCTAAATTAGAGTCCTTATCTTTTCTTTGTTAGGGTCCCATTTATGGGTCAAACAGAAATATCTAATAATTTAATAAACTTGAAATAATTCAACTTCGTGCAAATAAATGACTGATGTTGAACTATTAGTGTTAAATAGCAATACTTGAAACCTGTTCACTGTGAGCGAACAAATAAGCTAAAGTTCCTTTAAAAATCTTACCTATAAACTATTCGTTTACAAATCATATATATATAACACATATGTGTATGAACAGGATTCGGCTTTGAATAGCCTACAAGGGTTGATATGCCATTTAGCACAACCAACGAACCAGCCGTCTTTTCTTCCGGCTTCTCGATGGGCATTAGAATATCCAGACTGAAAGACACCTCGCAAAAAATGTGTTCTGGGTATAACACTAAACTGTTGGCCCAGTCGGCAGAGGGGTAAACCCCCCACCTACAAGAGTCCTAGATATGACACTAAATAATCTGATGGTGACGCTTCAGTTATACTGAAGCTTTAGGAAATGTGGTGTACCTCTTCATTGCCATCGCTCCCAGGTCCACTCAGTGGTAGCATCCCTGATAGGGTCTTATCTATAGGTCAAATAGAACTAAACTGTATAATTATGCTAAACTGAATTATTTGAAATTAACTGTTTTTGACATTTAAACTATGTACTAATGCTAAACCGAATTGTTTGAAATAGAACTGTTTTGACATTTAACTGTGTGTAAACAAAAAACTATACTCATACAAAACTGAATTGTTTAAAACTTTTATCAAAATGACATAATTCGACGTTAAATTGCCCGAAATGGTTTGATAAGCCGTAAAACAGAACAACCAACCAACTGTACCTGATGGTGAGGTTTCAGTTCTGGAGATCTGAGAAGTGTTGAGTACCCCTTTATTTCCATTACTCCCAGGTCCACTCTGACCCGGAGTGGTAGTACCTGATAGGGTCCCACTTGTATAACAAATAGATCTGATAAGAATTATTCATATTTGATAAGAGTAATTGATGCCATGTAATTAAATTATCTGTACAAAGAATAGTTACTAAAAAGCTATAATTTTTTACAAAGGACACTTATTATTAGTTACTTGAAAGAATATATTGCAAAAAAATGATTATTATCAAATAGAAAGAATTACTTAAAACCATATAATTATTAGTATTGGATAGAAATACTTGTAACCATACAACTGTGTGCAAATTATTTCTATTTGGAAGGAATGCTTGATATCATATAATGAATTATTTTTATTTTGAATCGTTGCTTTAATCTATAATTTTTTACAAAGGATTATCATAATTAATTAAGTTAAGTGAGTAAAGTTGGCGACTGTAGTTGAGGGCGACCAAAAGCTTCCAATTTAAATAGCTACTATACCGAGATATAAGGGTGGGCGCTACTCTTTTCCCTGGATTGCTCCACTTTACCCTTGATACGTACCTTATAATGCTGAGTGTTAAGTAAGGAAGTATCAAGTACCATTTTTTAAAAGTCTTTAGAAAGTCTCGACCTGGGATTGAACCCCGGTCTCCCGGACCATTGGCGAACATTCTACCATATACAGTACTCTGTATATGACACTAAACCATCTCTGCCCAGTCGGCTGGGGCTGCAGAACACACTGACTGCAGAGGGATAAGATTCCCCCAACGAGTGTCCTGGATATGACATTAAACAATCCAATGGTACTATTTACCAACCCCTCCGCTCGGGCAGGATATGACACAAGGTCAATTTTTAAGCGGAGTTAAACAGGTTTGAATTCAGAGTTTTTCCTTCTCCTAGACTAGTTGCCTAACCATGGCTGAAGAACCTAGTCTGTCCTACTATTTACCCATAGCTGGAGGGAGAATTATTGGATTCATACCTTTCCCAAGGGTATTAGTGCTATGTGAAATGCAATCAGTCTCGTCCAGGATTTGAACTCGTATCACCGTGTTCATTTCCTACGGCGATAACGACTACACCACAGGCACCTCCTAAACAATCTGATGGTAAGGTTCCAGTAATGCTGGAAATTTGGGGAATGCGGTGAACCCCTTCATTGCCATCGCTCCAGTGAGGCACAAGTCTTGGAGATTTGGGAACTATGGAGTACTCCTTCATTGCCATTGCTCCCACTCTGACCCGAGTGGTATCACCAGTTGGGGTCATATCTATGGATCAAACAGCTGTATGCAAACAAATGACAGATATTAAATTTTGACTGTGATATAGCAGTAGTAGAAACCATTTAACTGTGTGCAAAAAAGAACTAAGTCTGGTTTAAGAATGTTATCTACAAAATGCGTTTACAAATCATATATATATATATATATATCTAATATATATATGTATAAAGAGGATTTGGCATTAAATAACCTACAACGGTTAATATGCCATAAAACCTAACTAAACCAAACCAAAACATCAAGAACTTTAGCCGAATAACAAGACTTTAAAATTCCAAACCGAATTCAATACGTTGACAAGAAAAGAGATCATTTCGAAAAATAAATATTTGGGGTGAAAAATAAATGTTTTTTTCCCTTCATTATGCGGGTGTATCTTGTCAGTATATGTTTGTGGATATATATATATATATATATATATATATATATATATATATATATAGAGAGAGAGAGAGAGAGAGAGATTGATTGATTGATATACTTAAGCATGTTCGGTTGAATATTGCAGAGTTTTCTTTTTAAGATCTTTAAACGAAGACGTTCAACGCCACATAAATATAAATAAAGTCATAGCAACTCACAGAAACAAGCAATCTAACACAACCCCTGTGGATGACCAGAGAAATGGTCGAAAGCGCGTGGGCTGGTAGGGGGCACTTTCTTCACCACCTTGACCCAAATATTAGAAAAGTAATAAGAAGACTTCATATAAAGACCTTAGAAAGAAAACACTCCGCCGTCTTCAACCGAAGAGGCTTAGATAACAACTTGTTGGCTAAATATGCAATAGATAGATATACATACATAAGTTTGGCTGTTTGGTTGGTTGGTCGGATTTTTTAATGGTATATCAACTCTCCTAGGTTATTTAATGTCAAATCCTGTTTATATATATATATATATATATATATATATATGATTTGTAAATGAATAATTTTGTGGGTAATATTTTAAAAAAGCAATTGCTCATTTGTTTGCACACAAATGCTTTCAAGTATTCCTATCTAGCTTTGATAGTTTTATTTGCACACAGTTAAATATTTTTAAGATTTTGCAAAGAAGTACTAACAATTTGACATTAGTCATTTGTTTGCATATGGTTAAATGGTTAATCAGTCCTTTTGATTCATAGGAGGGACTGGGTAAAAATGAATCTGAGAGTAATGGATAGGAAGAGAGATATCACATTCCTCAAAGATTTAGGACTGAAGCCTCACCATCATATGGTTTAGTGAACTCTCATTGTTGTGATGATTGTGTAGTCACATGAAACTCGAGTTACAGTAAAGAGAGTGCAATGTTGGTGTAATGGTTTGAGGGTTTGCTAATGGCCCGGGAGACCTGGGTTCAATTCCATTTCGAGTAATACCGAAGACTCAGAAAATGGAACGATGCCTCCTTAATTAACACTCAGCATTATAAGTTATGGATGATTGATAAGTGGAGCAATCCGAGGAAAGGAATAGCACCCTACTCTACACCTTGGTGTTGTAACTATTGAAAAGAAAGCCTTCGGATCGCCCACAATTACCGTCGGCCAACTTATATATATATATATATATACATACATCATCCGTAATTAGAAATACCAAACCCCACAGTTACTTGTTTTTATCATCCCAACCGGAAGTACACATTTAACCAAAGACGGATGAACGATAGATAATTTCCTCTAACTTTATCGGCTGTCGGTGTGCTATATCGAGTAATTCCCCTTTATGGCATCTCTCAAGGCAAATGGAAGATAATGTGGTGGTTTGGTTTCTTTGTTTAATGGTATATCAATCTCCGTAGGTTGTTCAATGCCCAAGCCATCCTTTTGAAAGAACATTACATAGCTGAGGAGGTTAGTGTGTTCATACCTCTCGCAAGGGTATTAGTCCAAAAGTGAATGCAATAAAACGATTAGAGTTTGAACTCGCTTACTTGGAGGTAGCAGTCCAGCACGTTAACGACTACGGCACGAGGACTCTCCTATAACTTAACGGTGTTCTTCTCCTTTCCAAGTTACATGGACCAGGTGGTACATGGGTATAATGGTAAAAAAGGAGCGATATCTGACATCATCTCTCAACTAAGCTGAATGGAAGATTTTTAAAATCTGTTATTTCTGTCCGACACAGCGCAGGAAGAGGGGAAAATGAGATAACGAGGATAAAAGATGTTTGGTTGGCTGTGTTTTATGGCATATCAACGCTCGTAGGTTATTTAATGCATAATCCTGATTATATATATATATATATATAATTTGTGAATGAATAGTTTGTAGGTAACATTTTTAAACCAGACAGAGCGCTTTTGTTTACTAACAGTTAAATTGTGTTGTATAGCCGTGATACAACTATACGTATACATATATATGTGGAAACATAATCAACAATAATGACGAACGAACACACTTCTTTAGGAAAATATACTTCTCACACTTTATTCTCGAAAGGGTTGCGAAAGGGTTGTGTGTGAGAGGTGAGTTGGAGACGGAACAGACTGCAACATATTGACCCCAAATTCCTATGGCTATAGCAGCACTTCTTTCTCATTCTGCTGGGCTGCTCAACCGGAGGTCACTGAGGGCTGCAAGCCCTCTGTCTGGAGCTGATTCTCACTGCAACTCGAACTGCAACTCGAACTCGAACTGCAACTGAACTCCAACTAACTCAAACCGTCTGTGGCACCAGGTTATATAATTGTTTGACATCCACCTGCATCTTGTGAGCGTCGCATCTGCACCGAATTCAACCCGTCCACAGGTCAAGGTGATATCTTCGAACGGATGCACCTGTTTCTTGATTGACGACTCGGTCGAAGGTCAATATGTTACAATTGTTTCAAGTATAGCAAATGAATAAACAGTTCTATTTAATCCAGATATGGGACACTAACAAGGACTACCAACCCGGGTCAAAGTCGACCTGGAAGTAATGGCAATGAAGGGATACTGTACATTCCCCAAAGCTCCAGGACTGGAGTCTTAGCATCAGATACAATTTAGTGTCATAAACAGGACACTCGTTAGAGGGGGGTAGTCTTACTCCACTGCAGAGAAGCAGTTGGCGTTTTCTTCAGCTTTAACAAACTGGGCTAAAGAGAGAAGAGAAAACACCTGTATAAAGGTTAAGACTTAAGTTATGTATTTTGTGTAACTTTGAAGGCAGTTTGTTGGCTAGGTGTAACAGAATATGCGTGTTAGGCTAACCGGAATTAAAAACAGCAGTTAGCCTGGTCTTGCCTAGATTATCTGACTATATCGACCATTTAAGCAGTGGCACGGACTGGCTGGACAATGCTACCAATGTAAGAGGGAAGTGGGTGTTACGTGTTCGGCCAACAACCCCATCAAAAGACAATGCTTCCCTCTGTTTGCCCTATGGGATACGAGGAGAAGAGCGTTCGAGGAAACATTTCAAAGAGTCGGTTCAATCCACGACTTCCACGGCCTCGGAAATTGAACGGAGAAAATAAAACAGCAGATGTTCTAACACTTGAAGTCAGTTGATTATACAATATTGGGCTGAAGTGGCAACACATTTTCCATCAGTGTTTATTATCGGTAACTGAGTCGAAGCAAAAATCAAGATTTTGAATGCTGATTTTCAAAGCAGGCAGTCCCCTCTTCTTGATTGGAAAATCAGCGTTGAACAACCTAACTCAATGGTTTTTAAAGTGTGGTCCCCAGGCCACTGGGGGGGGTCTGCAACGTCAACTGCAGTGGTCCGTAGACGTTGCGAAGGTATCTGGACAATTTATATTGTTTGATTAGTGATAAAATTTCAAATTCATATTTCATTTTAAACAGCTGTCGTATACTACAGCTGTGTCATGATGAACAACGAGGAACACGTATATATAAAAATATAAGATTATATTTTCTATTCTTGACGATGATACTTATGTGGAGCAGAAGAGCAATCGAAGAGAGTTCGAATACACGAAGGGGTCGTCAGGAGTCGGAAGAGCCTGTGAACAACTGACTTTAGCCAAAATTCGGGAACTTATATAGTCTACAACTCCTACGTGTCCAGCAGCAATTCTTCTTTTTCATTGGTTATGGTTACGCCCACGTCTCACTTCTTTGTTTTCCATTGGTTACAGTTCACGTCCATGTGTTGCTTGTTCCCCATTGGCTACTTGCCAATGCCCACTTACTGTGTGTTTCCCGGTAGCCACTTCTATGGACGGACGTATATGCCACCATTCACCGAGTTCAACCACGTCCATAGGTCAAGGTGAAATTCCGATAATCACTTTGTTATGTTCGACGGATGAAGCTGTTAACAACATCCGCCGATGCAACAACACCTGCTGGACATGGTGACATTCCGGTAATCACCTCAATCTTATCAATGTATCTGTCAACAACATCCGCTGTGTTCAACACCTGCAGGTCACGTTAATATATTACACAGCAACCAAACTTTGGCTTAGCATGGCCTCTGAGTATCGATTGTTTCAAAAGGCGGTCAAAATGCTGTTTGGTTTTGTAACAACTCATTTATGCAAAACAGCATACAAATATGATGATCAATTACAGATCTAGATTTGTTGGGCAAAGGGAATTGTGTATATCTTTATAAAAAAAATATCACCAAGAATTGACAATTTGTGCCTAACAAAACAAGCTCATCTCTCGCATTAAATGATATTACTCAATACAAATATTTCATTAGTTTGGTTCTACAGCACATCAACCATTGTAGGTTATTTAATGCTAAATCCATTATATACATATATATATATATATATATATAGTTCTATTTCAAAACAATTCACTTTAGCACAGAGTTTAGTTCTATTTGACACATAGATATGACCCTATCAGGTGCTACCAATCCGGGTCAGAGTAGACCTAGGAGCAATGACAATTAAGAGGTACTTCGCGTTCTTTAAAGCTCTAGCATTACTTGAGCCTCACGATCAGATTGTTTAGTGTCATAATCCGGACATTCGTTGAGGGAGTGTTACCCCTCTGCAGAGATGTTGTCGGTGTATTCTACAGCCCCAGCTGACTGGGCCAGCAAATATTAGATATGATTTTCATGAAACATTGTTGATAAATTTCATTTTTATTTATATGGGGTCCACGATTTTTCGTTTTTATTTATAGGTGGTCCATGATATTTCATTTATCTTTATATGGGTATTCATGAGATTGACTCTAAAATTGAAAGGGTTTAAAAAAAGTTTGAAAAACCACTGATCTCGCAATCTCTTGATTTCTGGCGAAATAATTTTTGGATGGTGACCTTCGTAGGTAACACGCTGGACAATGACAAGTGAGTTCGAACTCCAGTTAGGTTCACTTATCCTCGGAAAAGGTATGAACCCTCTTATCTAACAGTTATGGGCTAAATAGTGCCACTAATGTGCTTTTACAATAATGGCTTTGCATTAAGTAACCCAAGAAAGATGATATGCCATTGAACAAAGAAACCAAACCAAACGCAATTCTGAGGTTAGTAAATATCTTTGTAAAAGTTTGCACTCTCACCGGGACACCTGATAGCTTTTTGCTATTTCTTTTGGGTACAGGTGAGCTACCAACCGTAAAATCTAAGAAGATGACGCCTTGATCAACTTCAACAGACGCTATCACGTGACTCTAAACGTAAGACACCCCCACCACCAAGGGAACGATATTTTCGGCAAAAGTCAGTCTGCGACCATCCTCTTTTCTTTTTTTATTACATTGTACAATTTTAAGTTCAATTGTTATTTTCTTTTTGTCTGGCACAAGGCAACAATAATCGAGCACTCACATAACTAACAACTTACAAAATACACGTGGGGAAACTATAAGTATGTTATGAACATTGGGAGCTTTGTGTTGAATGTTTCTTCATTCAATTCTCAACTGATTTAATTATATTCGAGATTCAGGTTAACGCACATATACACACACACACGCACACACATATATAGTAGTGGTTGGCCAACCGTTATCGAGACCGACCCGAAGGTTCCCTTTTCAATAGCACCCATCCTAAACCACCAGGGTGTGGGTGAAGGCGCTACTTCTTGCACTGGATTGCTCCACTTTACCCTTGATCCGTACCTTATAATGCTAAGTATTAAGCAAGGGGGTATCAAGTAAAATTTATGAGTCTTTGGTATGACTTAGCCTGGGATTGAACTCCAGTCTCCCGAGCTACTAGCGAACATTCTACACACTTGGCCAGTGTCGAAAAGTGTTGCTAGATGAAAAATGTAATTACAAACTCTCTCTCTCCCCCTCTCTCTCTCTATATATATATATATGTGTGTGTGTGTGTGTGTGTGAATGTGTGTGTGTGTGAATCCCAACATATTTATTCATTACTTGTGTATGTATGTATATATCATCATCATCATCATGTCGCGCCGCCAGCACGGATATCCCTGACCCTCTCTCGCCACTTCTCCCTATCATTCATCAACTCCGGCAGGTCTTCAGGGTTACATCCCATGTCAAGGTAAGAACTCACGACTCTGATTTTCACGGTGCCAGTCCTCAGGTGAGCCAGTATAGACACGTTTGAAGTCTGTTGAATTAAACTGAATAAATATCTGTACCCAACAAAATCAATGTGATAGTCACTGGACAATTACGTGACTTTATGGATAAAAAACGCTTTCAGCGTTAAATTATATATATATATATATATATATATATATATATATATATATATATATATTATCATCTGCAGAGTGACTGTTTCGTTGTATCACAACACTTTAGTGTGGCAAGACAAACGAAAAGCCTCAAGTTAGGATCGAAATCCCGCAGATTTTACGTCCGTCAGATATCTTAACCCAGAGCTCTCGTCATTCTCAGCGTAAGAAAGGAATTTTTTACGTATATATCTTTATATATGCCCAATCGTCTGCCGGAGTGCTCAGTTCATGAGAGAACTTTGCATTTACGCGAATATGGCAGCCAGCAATAACCCACTCGAGTCCTCAACCCACTGGGGGAGTATACACATTGTCATCCACAGATAGATTGTTTCGTTGTATCACAAATCTTCAGTGTGGTTAGCTACGCGAGATTTCTTCAAGCTGGGATCTAAACCCAGCTGACGTAAAGTCAGCCGGATATCTTAGCACCATAGCTATCGTCATTCTCAGCGTAAGAAAAGGATTTTTTTACATGAGTTTATTTATATCAGTCTCAGTTTGTTTGTTTGTTTTTTCATTATCAATCTATCTCAGTCTGTTCATATAATTATTTAATTGACAGACATTTGTGATTTGAAGTTATTCCTAAATTGCTGGACTGCGGCTTTGAAGTGAGTTCAAACTCCAGTCGCGCTATTACATTCACTTTCGAATAAATACTTTTGGGAAATGTATGGACCTCATTATCCCCCAGCCATAGGTCGAATAGTATTACCACTGTTCTTCTACAAGGGTGGCTTTGATGTTAAATAACCCTCGAAGGTTGATATGCCAAATAAACCAAACCAAACCAAACCAAACCAACTTTAAAAGCCCTTGCATCCGTGATTTGACAAAGACAGGCTATATGTGTCAAGAAAAGAAGGAAGAAGATTCGTCAGCATTGAAGATAATCATCATCATCATGTCGTGCCGCTAGCAAGGATATCCCTGACCCTCTCTCGCCACTTTTCCCTATCGTTCATCGCCTCTGGCAGGTCTTTGTGGCTACATCCCGTATCCTCACATAGCTGCTGAATGTATGTTCGTGCTGGTCGTCCTGCTTTTGCCCGGTCATATGTGGGGGTCCATAGGAGTACATCACTTATGAGCTCGTCCCTGCTTCCTCAGCAGTGTCCTGCATGTTTGAAGATAGTATGGAAGTATTAATTCAAAGACTCAAGAAATGCATTAAAAAGAACAAAGAAAGACTAATTACAGCGGCCAGTAACAACACAGACAATATAAGGACAAATGGAATCACAATAATTAGGCAACAGAAATAGGAAGAAAAACAACTGTATGGATATTTCAAGCGACAAACCAGTGAAATCTCACATTAGAGGTTTGGTTTGGTTTCTTTGTTTAATGGCATATCAACCTTCGTGGGTTATTTAATGCCAAAGCCATTCTCGTAGAAGAACCGTGGTGGTGCTATTTATCCCATAGCTGTGAGGATAAGGGGGTTCATACCTTTCCCAATGGGTATTTGTCCGAAAGTGAACGTAATAGCGCGACTGGAGTTCGAACTCGCGTGCTACGATTTCGCAGACCATCGCTTTAACCATTACACCATGGGGACACCCCCAGAGGCTATGAATATGAATTTTTAATAGAGATGCAAAATCCCTTCTCATAGCAGCACAAAACAACGCCATAAGGACCAGTTATATTAAAGCCCAAAATAGATAATACGCAACAGAATAGCTAGTATAGGTTATTTGGTGACAAAAACAAAACGATTAATCACATGATAAATGAATGTGGAAAACTCGCATAAAAGGAATATAAGACTAAGCACGACTGGGTAGGAAAGGGGATCCACTGAGAAGTGTGCAAAAAATTGAAATTTAACCATACTACCAAATTGTACATGCACCAACAAGAGAATGAGACTCATAAATTATCTAGGATTTTGAGATACTTATGAATCCCCTAATCCTGGCCTTATTAACTAAAAAAAAAGAGGTGCCCGTGGTGTAATGGTTATCGTCATAGGAAATGGACACGGCGACTCGAGTTCAAATCCTGGACGAGAATGATTGCATTTTCACATAGCACTAATACCCTTGGGAAAGGTATGAATCCAATTATTCTCCCTCTAGCTATGGTTAAATAGTAGGACAGACTAGGTTCTTCAGCCTTGGTAAGGCAACTACTCTAGGAGAAGGAAAACTCTGAATTCAAACCTGTTAAACTCCGCTTAAAAATTGACCTTGTGTCGTATTCTGCCCGAGCGGAGGGGTTGGTAAATAGGATTAACTAAAAAAAAAAGAGAACTCACGATCAAGTGGATTATGCTGTTACCGCGGATCATAGAGTAAAAATTAAAGAAACCCAAAAAAGAGACAACTACTTAGACCTTGCAAGAGAACGAAAAAAGCTGTGGAACATGAGGGTGACAGTGATACCAATTGTTGCTGATGCACGGTTTTCAAAGACTTCGAAAGAACCGGAGGAGTTCGAAATCAGAAGACGAATAATCGATACAATCTCGATCACAGCATTGTTGAGATCGGTGAGGATACTGAATAGAGTCTTGGAGACTTGAAGAGACTTGCTGTCACTCAGAATTCAATGTAAGACCATGAGCTAACGATGGCGTGAATGACAAGTCTTCTAAAGTCTCCTGGACTTTTCGCTGGACTGAGGACGATCTCAGTAATACTATAGTTAGGATGGTCTCGGTACGTCCTCCGATTTCCAGCTCTGACAGTCCCCTTACCAATCCTTTGGGAACCGTTCCGAGTGCATCAGATATAATTAGTATTACCATCCTTTAATGTTACATAGCTTTTTTTTAGTTATATCATTATTATTATTTTATGGGTAGAGTTCCCTCCTAGGTCGATTCATACCAAAAACAGAAAAAATGGTACTTGATGCTTCCTTGCTTAACTCTCAGCATTATAACGTACGGATCAAGGGTAAAGTGGAGCAATCCAAAGAATGGAGTTATGCCTTTCCCTACACCACGCTGTAGTCGCCAACTTTACTTATTATTTTATTCATTTGAGAGTTTTTCACTCCAGCGTTAGCTGATGGTTTCTTACTAGTGTTTGAGTGATAGCAAATATCCTTGTTTCCAAGACTCTTCACAGTATTCTTGCCGATCTTTATAATGCTGTCGTTTGGTTGGTATCCACTTGTCCTCTAATTTCCAAGTCCTCCAGTCCCTGCACTAATTCTTTGAAGACTCTACCGAGTGCACCAATTACAATAGATTTTTCAGCTCTCTAGCAAGGTCGAGGAACTTATTTCCCTTTTTGCTTTCTTTCAGTTTTACCGTGTGGTCAGTCGGAACGGCAATGTCCACAAGTCGGCAGATTCTCTTTTTTTTCTTTTTTTTTTTTTTTTTACTATCACTAGGTCTGGTCGTCTGACCTAGATTAAATGATTGGTCTGTATCTCAAAATCCCAGAGAAGTTTGTGCTTCTCATTTTCTAGGAGGAATTCTGGGTTGTGCATATACTATTTGATAGCATGGTCGAATCAAAATGTCTTGCACAATTCCCAGTGGATCACCATTCCCACTCAGTCGTGTTTACTCTTGTACACCTTTTGCGCTAATATACTGCATTGGCTTATTATTGTGTGTTTGATCATCTTATCTCTATCACAACATAACCTACATCGGCTATTTTGTTGGGTCTGGTCTATTTTTTGCTGTGACGTAGTTAATCCTTATCACGTTGTTCTGTGCCGCTATCAGAAGAGATTCAGTTTCTCTCTTACGGTTTCCCTTCCTGTAGCCATGTCCAAATCTTCTCTTGTGAGATTTCGTTTGTTAGTCACTTGAGATGTCCATACAGCAGTTTTTCTTCCCATTTTTGTTTTCTGGTTATTTTGGTTCAATAAGTCCTGGCGGCAACACCCCACAAGGCACCAACTATACGTCCACCTGCCTCCCATCACTAAAACTATCCAAGTTAGACAAACCAGATATGCAGGACACTGCTGGAGAAGCAAGGACGAGCTCATAAGTGATGTACTCCTATGGACCCCCGCAAGGCCAAGCAAAAGCAGGACGACCAGCTCGAACATACATACAGCAGCTATGTGAGGATACGGGATGTAGCCCTGAAGACCAGCCAGAGGCGATGAATGATAGGGAGAAGTGGCGAGAGAGGGTCAGGGATATCCTTGCTAGCGGCAGGACATGATGATGATGATGATGATGATGGTTATTTTGGTTCTTTTGATGCTTCTGTTGTCTGTATTGTTTCTGGTCGTTGTAATCAATCTTCCTTTGCATTTTAATGTTGTCTTTGAGTTGTTGTATCGAAGCATCCACGCTTATTATTATTATTATTATTATTATTATTATTATTATTATTATTATTATTAACAATACAAAGATGGATGAAAGGATAAAATAATAATTTAGTCAAAAAGAAAAAGAACTCGCATTTTATATTTTTACCGACAGCAGAGAAATTCAGCCTGATTTTATCTCAGGGATTTTATAACGAGGAGGCGTTGAACGAAAAAAACAAACCAACAGATAAATGAAAAATTATCACAGATCATCGTTTTTATTCACAGAATTGGAGCAACTGTTGGAAGTGAAAAATATCTTTGACTGGAACACAACAAATAGTTTTGGACTGACGCCTAATAAATTGGAAATTTCCATTGTCTACTATTGAGATAGTCAAGTTAAAAAAAGATTTTTAAAAAACGATTCTTTTAGTGACGACATTGTGTGTTTTCAAGATGCTAATTCAACTTAACTTTGTCTGTATGAAGGGCACAAAAAGACAAGCAAGCCATAACAATTGAATTCTTTGGTTGGTTGGTTGGTTGGTTGGTTGGTTGTATTTTATGGCATGTCAACCATTGCATGTTTTATAATGGCAGTTTCTGTTTATACACATATATAAAATATCATTTTATTTATAAACGAATAGTTTGTAGGTAACATTTTTAACGAGCCAGAGCTCATTTGTTTGCACACAGTCAAATAGTTCAAAGACATGCTATGTACTACTAATTCAATTTAACACCAATCATTTGTTTACTCACAAATGATTCCAAGTATAGTAAATGATTAAACACTTCTATTTGATCCATAGACGGTACACTAACAGGTACTAACTCACCGAGTGCAAGTGGACCTGGGAGTGATGACAATGAAGGGTTACTCCATATTCTACTAAGCTCTGGGACTGGAGCTTCACCACCAGATAGCTTAGTGTCATATCCATGACTCTCGTTGGAGAGGAGAGACCTACCCAACTGCAGGGATGCGACTGAGCTGTTTCCATCTTTAAAATGGTTTTATTTCTAGATTTATAAAAAAATTAACGACTTGTTAAAAAACGGTGATATACTTAAAAAAAAAAAAGAACTTGTTGCATATATATGACGAGAAGGAAAACTCTAGATTCAAACCTGTTAAACTCCATTTAAAAATCTACGATGTAGAACATCCTGCTCGTGCGGAGAGGCTGGGTATATATATATATATATATATATATATAAGTTCGCTTAACGTAGTCGAGGGTGACCTGAAGGCTCCCTTTTCAATAGCTACTACACTGAGGTGTATGAGAGGGCTCTACTCCTTTCTCTGGATTACTCCACTGATCCTTGATCCCTACCTTATAATGCTGTGTTAAGTAAAGAGGCATCAAGTACCATTTCTGAGCCTTTGGTATGACGACCTAGGATTGAACCCTGGTCTCCTGGACCATTGGCGAATACTCATACAATTATGCCAATGGATTACTGGAATCATTCAACAAATAAGATGAATAGGAAGGACTGTTTATACTTCTAAATTTTTCAAGAAAATCAAAAAGCTTCTATACTGCACCCATAACTTTTTCTTTATCAGAAAGTCAGTGTATTTCAACTCAAATGTCTTTTCGACTTAGTGTAGCCCATTTGTAAAGATTTTCTTGGTAAAATCATGCTTCTTCGCACACAACCCACATTCTTCTGTTATGAGCAATCTGCCTCACACAATCTATCTATCTATCTGTCTATCTCATTCTGTTGTGAGCAACTGCCTCACACAATCTATCTATCTATCTATCTATCTATCTATCTATCTCATTCTGTTATGAGCAATCAGCCTCACACAATCTATCTATCTATCTGTCTATCTCATTCTGTTATGAGCAATCTGCCTCACACAATCTATCTATCTATCTATCTATCTATCTATCTATCTATCTATCTCATTCTGTTGTGAGCAACTGCCTCACACAATCTATCTATCTATCTATCTATCTATCTATCTCATTCTGTTGTGAGCAATCTGCCTCACATAATCTATCTATCTATCTGTCTATCTCATTCTGTTATGAGCAATCAGCCTCACACAATCTATCTATCTATCTGTATATCTCATTCTGTTGTGAACAACTGCCTCACACAATCTATCTATCTATCTGTATATCTCATTCTGTTGTGAGCAACTGCCTCACACAGTCTATCTATCTATCTATCTATCTATCTATCTATCTATCTATCTATCTATCTATCTCATTCTGTTATGAGCAATCAGCCTCACACAATCTATCTATCTATCTATCTATCTATCTATCTCATTCTGTTATGAGCAATCAGCCTCATACAATCTATCTATCTATCTATCTATCTATCTATCTATCTATCTATCTATCTCATTCTGTTATGAGCAATCAGCCTCATACAATCTATCTATCTATCTATCTATCTATCTATCTCATTCTGTTGTAAGCAATCAGCCTCATACAATCTATCTATCTGTCTATCTCATTCTGTTGTGAGCAACTGCCTCACACAGTCTATCTATCTATCTATCTATCTATCTCATTCTGTTATGAGCAATCTGCCTCACACAATCTATCTATCTATCTGTCTATCTCATTCTGTTGTGAGCAACTGCCTCACACAATCTATCTATCTATCTATCTATCTATCTATCTATCTATCTATCTATCTATCTCATTCTGTTATGAGCAATCAGCCTCACACAATCTATCTATCTATCTGTCTATCTCATTCTGTTATGAGCAATCTGCCTCACACAATCTATCTATCTATCTATCTATCTATCTATCTATCTATCTATCTCATTCTGTTGTGAGCAACTGCCTCACACAATCTATCTATCTATCTATCTATCTATCTCATTCTGTTGTGAGCAATCTGCCTCACATAATCTATCTATCTATCTGTCTATCTCATTCTGTTATGAGCAATCAGCCTCACACAATCTATCTATCTATCTGTATATCTCATTCTGTTGTGAACAACTGCCTCACACAATCTATCTATCTATCTGTATATCTCATTCTGTTGTGAGCAACTGCCTCACACAGTCTATCTATCTATCTATCTATCTATCTATCTATCTATCTATCTATCTCATTCTGTTATGAGCAATCAGCCTCACACAATCTATCTATCTATCTATCTATCTATCTATCTATCTATCTCATTCTGTTATGAGCAATCAGCCTCATACAATCTATCTATCTATCTATCTATCTATCTATCTATCTATCTATCTATCTATCTATCTCATTCTGTTATGAGCAATCAGCCTCATACAATCTATCTATCTATCTATCTATCTATCTATCTCATTCTGTTGTAAGCAATCAGCCTCATACAATCTATCTATCTGTCTATCTCATTCTGTTGTGAGCAACTGCCTCACACAGTCTATCTATCTATCTATCTATCTATCTCATTCTGTTATGAGCAATCTGCCTCACACAATCTATCTATCTATCTATCTATCTATCTATCTATCTATCTATCTATCTATCTATCTATTTCATTCTGTTATGAGCAATAAGCCTCATACAATCTATCTATCTATCTATCTATCTATCTCATTCTGTTATGAGCAATCAGCCTCATACAATCTATTTATCTATCTATCTACCTATCTATCTATCTATCTCATTCTGTTGTGAGCAACTGCCTCACACAGTCTATCTATCTATCTATCTATCTATCTATCTATCTCATTCTGTTATGAGCAATCAGCCTCACACAATCTATCTATCTATCTATCTATCTATCTATCTATCTATCTATCTATCTATCTCATTCTGTTGTGAGCAACTGCCTCACACAGTCTATCTATCTATCTATCTATCTATCTCATTCTGTTGTGAGCAACTGCCTCACACGGTCTATCTATCTATCTATCTATCTATCTATCTATCTATCTATCTATCTCATTCTGATATGAGCAATCTGCCTTACACAATCTATCTATCTATCTATCTGTCTATCTCATTCTGTTGTGAGCAACTGCCTCACACAGTCTATCTATCCACTTCATTCTGTTATGAGCCATCTGCCTCACACAATCTATCTATCTATCTATCTATGTCAGTCTGTTCATATCTATCTATGAAATATAGGCATACGTAATATTTACATTTATTTCATTGCTGATCTACTCCTAAGTTTGGTTGATATGCCATTAAACAAAAGAAGTGAACCTGAAATTATATTGTAATCAATGCAAGAAATTTTTTAAAATGAGATTATAATGGAAAAGGTGACATTGTTAACTTCTTTGTGAGGGTTATCCTGCTCTGCTAGGCAGCATTTGGGCATTTTTTTTAATTTACGAAATGTTTCAAAACAATATATTTATTCTCATCTATTTTCTGATTTTAGAAAAAAACGTTTTTATCACCAACCAAAAACAATAGATAGATAGACAGATAGATAGATAGATGCAAAAGAGAATATTTTCCAAGTAAAAGTGCTCGCTGCTACTTCAGCAGAACAACCCAGAAAAATAGCAAATTATGAATAATAAAAGTCCGTTCTTTTAAGTTTCATGCCGTGCGCACAATTATCATACGTTGAAATTCACAAATATTCGTACTACTTCAGTTTCACTTTTATTTCCACCTGCCACCAGGCGAGACCATCTGGCATTCGATCCGGGTGGGTAAATGAAAGTCGATCGCTTGGTCTCGTGGGGGAAATCCCCTCACCCTCCAGGTAATAGCAGTGTTGCAGGGTTGAATTTATTGCTAGGTACCTGAGGCACCCAAAAAGAGAAAGCCGACAGAACCAAGAATTTTTTTGGTCTAACTGCGCATGAATCTCGATTCGCTAGGCTTCCCAAGATAAAACGATTTTGTGTTATATATTGACTTAGTGGGAAGTCAGTTAAATTCCGATCAGTGGGCAATAAAGTACATGAAATTACTTAGGAAGTAAGCATTCTTCCCGCTTAAATATATTTTAACGTTAAAATGCTGATCGCGTGACCTATGCACACACACACACACACACACACACACACACACGTCACGTGTGTGTTTGTGTGTAATCTATTATAAATTCATTTCAACAATCTGTTTGTATAGATCACTTCCTCAGATGGCGAACAATTTCGACGGAGGGTTAAGTTTATTCAGGGGAAAGAAAGTTCATCTTAATTTTTACATACATGAATATTCATTTATAAAAATGAATAGATAAATAGATATACTAAAATTTTAACCCAATAGATTATAATCTAGTTTTTATCACGTTACTTATCCGGTGCTGCGCCAGACAAATTATAGTGACAGAAATAGTCATTAAAAATTACCCCTATAATCTTTATTAATATGGGGGTCTATGATATATACCCTGATTATGGAGGTGCCCGTGGTGTAATGGTTATCGTCACAGGATATGGACACGGCGACACGTGTTCAAATCCTGGACCTGACTGATTGCATTTCACATAGCACTAGTACCCTTGGGAAAGGTACGAATCCAATTATTCTCCCTCCAGCTATGGGTAAATAGTAGAACAGACTAGGTTCTTCAGCCTTGGTGAGGCAACTAGTCTAGGAGAAGGAAAACTCTGAATTGAAACCTGTTAAACTCCGCTTAAAAAATTGTGTCATATCCTGCCCGAGCAGAGGGGTTGGGTAAATAGGATGATATATACCCTGAAATAGAAAGGTGTTCTGGCTCCCAAATTCTTCAAAACAACTCTTTTGGTGGTATTTGCATCACGTTCTTTTCCTTTTCTGAAAACTCCGGACTAAATTTTGACATGTAATCCACCTAGGAATATGGATGTTCATTGAATGGAACAAATAACTTCGCTCTGTCGGCTGGGGGCTGAAGAATACGCCGACTGCTCCCCTGTTGAGACCCCTCACCCATTACCACAAACTATCTGATAGCGGGGCTTTAACCTAGAAGCTTTAGGGAATGTGAACCCCTTTATTTTCTTTTTACTCCCCGGTCCAATTTGAACCAGATTAGTAGTACGAGCTATTTCTAAAAGAGGACTATTCTGTCATTCACTGTACTTGAATATACTGCGTGCAAACAAATGATTAATATTGAATTTGATCACAATACTTGATAAATAGATATACCAATGTTAAATATCAATACTTGAAACCATTTAACTGTGTGCGAGAGAGCGGAGTTGTTTTAGCTCCATTGGCCTAGCGGTTAGAATGTTCGCCCGGGAGACCGGGGTTCAATCCCAGGTCGAGTCATACCAAAGATTCAAAAATGGTACTTGATGCCTCCTTGCTTAACACTCAGTATTATGGATCAATGGTAAAGTGGAGCATTCCAGGGAAAAGAGTAGCTATTGAAAAGGGAGCCTTTGGGTCACCCTCGACTATTGTCGACTGTGTGCAGTCAAATGAACTTTGACACATTTAAAAATGTTGCCTATAAACTGTTCGCCAACAAATGATATGCATATATATATATGTGTGTGTGTGTGTGTGTGTGTGTAAACAGGATTCGGCATTAAATAATCATTTAGGGTTGATACGCCATGAAACCAAATAGCCTAATCACACATACACAGATAGATAGATAGATAGATAGATAGATAGATAGATAGATATGTGTGTATGTATGCGTGTCTGTACGTGGGGTGGAGGTTAGATATATAAATACACTATCAAAATCACAGAGAAAAGCGAAAACATATCTTTCCATTAAAACATTTTTTTTAAATATAAATATATATACAGGATTTGGCATTAAATAATCCACAAAGGTTGATGTGCCATAATACAACCAATCCAAAAGTTGGATCAAGAGGTTACGGTTCAGCTCCTCTACGGATGGAATTTTTGTATTGTAACAGAACTGATATATTCCAAATATTTTCACGACGCCCTGTCGGCAGTGCTGAGAATTCGTAGACTATATCCCCTGCAGATGGGTTAAAACTCTCAACGCAAAAAAGGGGGTTCTTTGGTATGCATCTTAACTGCGTATGATAGTGAGGTTCCAATCCTGGAGCTCTGAGAAGTAATAAGTTATTCTTCTTTTCCATTACTCCCAGATCCACTCTGACCCGGAGTCCTATCAATGAGTTAAATAGATCTGTTTAAAAATTTTACATTCATTAGGAATACTATATGCCATATGACTGTAAATTACTCGTAATAAGAATAGATTTTTGAAGCTATAATTCTTTAATAAGGATTATTATTATTATTAGCTACTTGAAACCATATCACTGTGTGCAAACAAATGACTATTATCAAATCGAAATAATTACTTGAAAGCATATAATTATTAATATTAGGTAGGATTACTTGAAACCATGTGTGTTTTATTTACATACACATATTTTTTAACCAATCAACAAAGGAAACAACATGGAACAGTCTAGAAAAAAGGATCAAAGTCTCACGTACAAAATTCGCACTCATATTTTTTAAACCAATCAAGGATTCCCCCCACCACCACAAAAAAAAAACATTCATACCAATTTTGATCTATTTACGGGTTATGAAATAAAACAATGAATCAGTTCTGGACACTCCCCGGAGCCCGTTCTGGACTTTGGTTCAGAGCGAGGCTCTGAAAAGGAACAATGGCAGACTTGAGACTGTAAGGCTCCCAAGATCGGCTGGGCTACCTCCGGGTGGGCGAGCTGCATTATTGACTCCTTTTGACAAGCTTCGACTCATCAGGCTCACATTGCACTAAGTGAGCCGATGAGCAACATAGACCAGCAGGGTTCGAGCCTCGGCTCGTTCCCGACCATCATCATCATCATCATCATGACGTGCGGCTAGCACGGATATCCCTAACCCTCTCTCTCCACGTCTCTCTATCATTCATCGCCTCCGGCAGGTCTTCAGGGTTACATCCCGTATCATCACATAGCTGCTGTATGAATGTTCGAGCTGGTCGTCCTGCTTTTGATTGGCCATATGCGGGGGTCCACAGTAGCACATCACTTACGATCTCGTCCTTGCTTCTCCAGCAGTGTCCGGCATGTCTGGTTCGTCTCGCTTGTATAGTTTTCGTGATAGGTGGTTGGTGGCCGTACAGTTGGCGCCTTGTGGGGTGTTGCTGCCAGGACCTGTTCAATATTGCTCGCAACATTCTTGTATAATTGCCGTCGAGATTCTTCTCCAACCGTTTAGTCAGCGTCCAAGTAGTGCATCTATACAGCAGTATCGACACGACCGCAGCCTGGAAGAAACTGCGTTTCATTTTATCGGTCAGGTTTGATTTCCATATGATCGAAAGCCTATCGATAGCTGTCCATGCCTTCGTTAGCCGTGTGTCGATGTCTTTTTCGGTTGATGAGACGCTGCTTCCTAGGTAGGTGAATTTGTCAACCAGTTTCAGGGAGATTCCGTCTAGTGTGGAGATGTCGCCTTTCTGATTAAAGCACATAAATTCAGTTTTGTGTGCATTGACATAGAGTCCAATGCCTGCAGCGGCTCGTTCCAAACTATGCAGTAGTGTTTCGGCTTGGTTGGGTGTATTGGCCAGTAGCGCTAACCCTGAGAGGCACTACGCTGCCAAGCAAAGTCATATTACTCTTTTTTCTACCACCATAAAAAAAGAAGTTTATTACTACAGAAATTAAACGCTCAGCAAGCGAGCGAGCATAACAACAACAACATTAATTACACTGACCGTACTTTCTTCAACATTGTCAGTTTCTTTATATATCATTCAATCTGAATAATAAATCTTTATTTTAAAGTTATTCAGGGTTGTTTTTGTTTTTTTTTTTTTTTTTTTTGTTGTTGTTGGGGAAATTATTTGCGAGGAACACGCACGACCCAAAATTTTGTTTTATACATCCGACACGTCTCGCAACATCCCCGACACATACAATTGTGAGCAAATTATTTGTAGCCGATACGAATAATTGAAATTATTTATGGCCCTGTCGGCTGGGGCAGTAGAATACACCGATTGCATCTCTGTAGAGGGGTAAGGCTTCTCAATGAGTGTCCTGACACAAAACAATCTGATTGTGAGGCTCCATTAATGCTGGAGCTTTGAAGAATGAGGAGTACCCCTTCATTGGCATCGCTCTCAGGTCCACTCTGGCCCGGAGTGATAGCACCTGATAGGGTACTGTCTATGGATCAAATACAACTGTTTGACAATCGAACTGAGTGCAAACAAATTACTTATGTTGAACTGAATTGCTTGAAATAGAACTGTTCAATCATTTAACTGTGTGTAAACAAATGACTGATGTTTAAGTGAATTGTTAGAGATACATAGCGATACTTGTGTGTAAACAAATAACCGATGTGTAATTAAATTAATATGGCTGGTTGGTTGTTTAGGTTTTATGGCATATCAACCTTTATAGGTTATCTAATGCCAAATCCATTTTATACAAATCATCAGTTCTATATAAAACAATTCAGTTTCACATGCGTATACAGTTTAATTGTCAAAAACATTTCTATTTCAAGCTATTCAGTTTAATCAAACAGTTCTCATTCAACTAATTCAGTTTGATATAAGAGTAAATTTTGTTCACAAAAAGTTAAAAGTCAAAACAGTTTTATATTAAACAATTCAGTTTAGCGTAAGTAGAGTTTCAATGGCAAAAACAGTTCCATTTCAAACAATTCAGTTTAGCATGCAAAAACAGTTCCATTTCAAACAATTCAGTTTAACATAAATACATAGTTTAAATGTTAGTACACAGTTTAATTGTCAAAAACATCTCTATTTCAAGCTATTCAGTTTAGTCAAACAGTTTTAATTCAAACAATTCAGTTTAGCATAAGAACGCAGTTTAGTTCTATTTAACCCATAGATGCTACCGCTACGGCCCAGAATGGACCTGGGAGCGATGGCAAAGAAGGGGTGCTCCGCATTCTCCAAAGCTCCAACATCACTGGAACCTCACCATCAGATTGTCTAGTGTCATATGCAGGACAATTGTTGGGTGGGGTCTTACCCCTCTACAGAGAAGCAGTCGGTGTATTCTTCAGCAAATTTCTATTAAATAGCAAAACGTGAAAACATTTAACTGTACAAACAAATGATTAATAGTAAATAGTAAATTAATAGTAAATTAGTCGTATTAGATAGAAATAAGTGAAACCATTTAACTGTGTGCAAAAAAATCAGCTCAGGATCGTTTAAAAATGTTATCTACAAAATGTGTTTAGAAATCATATATTTGATATATATGTATGGAGAGGAAATAACACGCAATGATTGATATGCCATAAAACCCAACCAAATCAAATCATATATATTAATATGTATGTATCAGGAGGATTTGGCATTAAATAACCTACAATGGTTGATATGCCATAAAACCCAACCAAACCAAAGTATATATATCTAATACGTATGTATAAAGAGGATTTGGCATTAAATAACCTACAATGGGTGATATGCCATAAAACCAAACCAAACCAAATCATATATATTTAATATATATGTATAAAGAGAATTTGGCATTAAATAACCTACAATGGTTGATATGTCATAAAAACAAACCAAACCAAATCATAAATATTTAATATGTATGTATGAAGAGGATTTGGCATTAAATAACCTACAATGGTTGATATGCCATAAAACCCAACCAAACCAAATCATCATATTTACCCAACCGCTCGGGCAGGATATGACACAAGGTCAATTTTTTAAGCGGAGTTTAACAGGTTTGAATTCAGAGTTTTTCTTCTCCTAGACTAGTTGCCTCACCAAGGCTGAAGAACCTAGTCTGCCCTACTATTTACCCATAGCTGGAGGGAGAATAATTGGATTCATACCTTTCCCTTGAACTCGTGTCGCCGTGTCCAATTCCTGCGACGATAACCAAACCAAATCATACATGTTTGATATATATATATATATATAAAGAGGATTTGGCATTAAATATCCTACAAAGGTTGATATGTCATAAAACTAAACTAAACCAAACCAAATCATATATATTTAATATATATGTATAAAGAGAATTTGGCAATAAATAACCTATAATGGTTGATATGCCATAAAACTAAACTAAACCAAACCAAATCATATATATTTAATATATATGTATAAAGAGAATTTGGCAATAAATAACCTATAATGGTTGATATGCCATAAAACTAAACTAAACCAAACCAAATCATATATATTTAATATATATATATAAAGAGAATTTGGCAATAAATAACCTATAATGGTTGATATGCCATAAAACTAAACTAAACCAAACCAAATCATATATATTTAATATATATGTATAAAGAGAATTTGGCAATAAATAACCTATAATGGTTGATATGCCATAAAACCTAACCAAACCAAACCAAACTAGTTCACTAGTAATTATACCATGTGAGGAATTCAAGGATTCCTTAAGAATTTACTCGTATTTCATGAAACAAATTGTCGAACCGAATATAGTTAGTTTTTATTTAACGACGATTGCAAGGATGAGTAGGAGTTGTGTACTGAAATCAACGTTCTTAGCATAGACAAGTGATTTCAAGAAAGAAGAAAGAACGTGACATAAGCGTGCGTGACACAGTGGCCAGATAATATTTAAAAAATAGTTAATAGCACGTTGAACAAAAATCTCAATAACGAACGTCAGAATCTGGGGGACTTTTATTTATTTATTTATTTATTTATTTTTATGTTGTTTTAATTTATAGTGTGCGCGTCAGGCAACCAACTAATAATTTTTTTTCTTTCTTGATGTGCTCAAAGAATGTGGCTCGTAGCTAAAAATCTGACAAGTCTAAAGTGTGGGTGGGCGTATATAATCAGGCAATTAGACTATATGTATTTATGCTTTCTATACAGCATAGTGGTTAAAATATGTGTCTCGTAGATCAATTCGCCTGAATAGACGGTAGCCGAAATCCGATTGGATGCCCAACTTGTTCACTGAATAACAATACAAGTGTATGCATTCACCCGACACTTCCACCATGGGCAGGATCATCATCAGGTCACGCCATCAGCACGGATATCCCTGACCCTCTCGCGCCACCCTTCTCTATCCTCCATCGCTTCCGGTGGGTCTTTATCCTGTATCGGCACAGAGCTGTGGTATTTAGCTTCTAGCTGATCGTCCAGCCTTTGCTCGTCTATGTGAGGGAGTCCACAGGAGTATATCGCTTATGAGTTCGTCCCTACTTCTCAAGCAGTGTCTAGTTCGTCTAATTTGGATATTTTTTGGGTGGGGGGAATAATTTTTTTAATATGACAAAGATTGTTTATTCGGCTTTTATTTTATTTTATGGGGAATGAGAAGATTTTGGTTATTTAATTGTAGTTGTACTTTTAGTAGGTTGTTGAGGTCTGGCGAGATGTTTATGAGTTTTATATCTGATTTCTTTTTCTTTTTCTTACCCCATTAACTTATCGTTTTCTTTGTCTGTGGAAGGCTACGAGAGAATTAAAAACGGAAGGAAAGAGAAGAGAATACCTGTTAACTCAAACATTTTAGGATTTAACGACTATTCCCTGGGTGGAAACATTTCCCAGAACCGGTAGAAGTAGTCGTGTTTCCTAAACAAAGTGTTGAAATATATTAGATTCATTTTCGGTGGGTTATAAGTTTGAAGCTTATCGTACGTCTGCTAAGAGGATGCACAACCAGCCGCTAGGCACAGGGCTCGGTGAGCATGGGCGTTAACAGCAAACAGCCAAGAGAAGGCGTTCCGTCCAATACCAGTGGTGGGTACTTAAGTAAAAGTAAAGTTAGCGACCATAGTCGAGGGTGACCCGAAGGCTCCCTTTTCGATAGCTACTACACCGAGGTGTAGGGGAGGGCGCTACTCCATTCCCTGGATTGCTCCACTTTACCCTTGAACCGTACCTTATAATGCTGAGTGTTAAGCAAGGTGGTATCAAGTTCTATTTTTAAAGTCTTTGGTATGACTCGACCTGGGATTGAACCCAGGTCTCCCGGGCCATTGGCGAACACTCTAACCGCTGGGCCTAGGAAGTTTATCTTTCAAGCATGCGCAAATTTTGCTTCCTGTCAGAGGCTTTCTGGGAAAACGTTGTTTTTTAATTCTTTTTTTTTTCTTATCCAAACAATTTATTTCCTTATTTTTTGGAGGCGAGGAATATGCCACAAATAAGAATCAAGGCTATACACAAACTGACAGAACTTTTTTTCTTTTTGGTGAGGTGAGGGGTGTTGACCGAGTACTTTTAACTATCGTTGGTCCTTATCACGAACATAACCACAGACTTGTTTTGGAAACAGTGCAGCCACTTACCTCCCATCTCACAAACTATCCAAGTAAAACGAACAAGGTATGTGCGGCACTGCTATTGGAATTATTTTATTGCAATGGGAACATCTTTTCGGAAGGGACTTTTACGGTTGTCACCGCCGGAAGGATGTGATGTGATTTTTTTGGAATTGACACTGCCTGCTGAGAGAGTTATCCTTTTTGGGTGAAGCCGTGAAAGAGAAAAGACGTCATCTTGTGGTCCTGGGAATTTTCGCAGGATGTGCTGTTTTCTAACCTACTGTTAATGGAAAATAGTGAATAGAGAGTAATTCCCTCTGAGAATTTTGCTGTCGCGCTGGAACTCTCCCCTGGAGAAATATGCTGTTACCTATATCCGTGAATTTTTGTTGTCTTGACGAGGTATTCCAGAACTACACTGCTGAGCTGTATTCTTTCTGGCGAAATGTGCTGCTTCCTATATCTGTGAAATTGTGCTGTCTCGACCTTAGCCACGAGGTGTCCATTTGAATTTGCTGTCCTATATAAGTGCTGAAAGAATTGCTGAATGAACCCCCTTGTGTCAGCATTATTCGCTATATTCTTGACGGAAAAGTGAACAGGTTTTCCCAAGAGATATTTTTCGCCTTAGAGACTCTTCCAAATCTTTTTTTTTTCTCCATTCATGCAACACTCCCTTTTTTGAGCTGTAAATACCAGCTCCTTTGTTTGTTGAAGACATATCAGTTCCTTGTAATTCATGAGTGACCCAGTGTTTTTTCTAAACAATTTTATCATTGTTACTTGATTCAGTTGTTTTGACTGGTCGCTAAAATAACAATTAATTTTAGCAACTAGTGTTTTTCTTCAAAACTTTGTAACTCTTTCTCAATTATTTTTATTTACTTGGTAATAAATAGTTCTTAGTTGTACACACGAGACAAGTTTGTCTTTTTATTTTTTCCTTTCTTTTTTTCAAAGTACTAAAATTTTATTTTCCGTGAAGGAAATAAATTAATTAATCCTTTAACTGCTTGAGAAGTAAGAACGAACTCTGAGGAAACTTTTCTTTTATGGATTCCTACACGCCTGGTTGGTTGACCAACAAGGACTTAAATACATCAGCTCTGTGTGGATACAAGATGCGGGACCTATCATGGAGTGAGAGAATCAGGGATGGGATGTGAGAGTCAGAGAACTTCATGCTATCAACACGGCTTGATGATGGCATATCTTTAAAGAAGTTTTTGTACGGCTTTGATCTATATTTGTAGCATATTACTCGCCGACAAAAAAAAAAAACCGAATAAAATAGTGAATAAACAATTCTTGTCAATAATATTGAATGAAATATACCTAATGGAGGAGTTGCTCCCAAAATGCATTATTTATATTTTAAAAATACGTTTCTGTGCGTGGATATTTGATTACTTATTCCACGTAGCAAAATGCAACTTTTTATTCGTGTAAATTTGCATACTTATCAATGAGTGGGAAATATTGGTATGTTTGTCTCCTCTAGACAACCGTACAGTTTGACGTAGAGCAACCAATTTTGGTATGCCTATTTATTGGGCCTTTGGGTAGCTTTTAGCATAAAAACAAACAAATAAGCAAAGCATTTTCTCCACGGCGAATTATAGTTTCTCATTAAGAATGACTATCGAATAATAAACAATACTCAACAGAAAGTCATAGTGGTGCAAGGCGTAACTAATGCTACAGAATTTTCATTTTCAAACCTGAAAAGAAAAATTAGCGCAAACATTATTCCATTATTAAAATTTAATTAAGCATTGTTGACAGGTAGTTCTTCGCTCTAGAGATGTGAAATATTTTCATAGCATTATTGCTTAGTTGGGTCTGACAACCTGAATGCAGCATTATTGCTTAGTTTGGGAAAATATGCTGTAAAAATGTACAGTTTCTCAACAAAACTCGGTGAATTCGCTTTACAGAACAATATAAACAGCTCACTGGTCAACAGAGGAGGATAAAACCTAAACTAATTAATGTTTTCTCACTTCCTCATGTTATTCTCATGACTATAAGTTCCACGTATTTGTAAAAAAATATAGAAATATAGTATTCAGATGAAAATAATATAAAAGATATAACTGGTAAATTTCATTTCTGTTTAGTGGTTACATCTTTTATGGTAATAATGGCCGTTCAGTTAAAATTTTTAGTTTGTTGGTTGTTTGGGCTTTATGGCATATCAATCTCCGTGGGTTATTTTACGCCAAATCCATTTTTATGAAAATAGTTCTATTTCAAACAATTCAGTTTCGCATAATTTCGTAGTTTAAATGTAAGTACAGTTTAATAGTGAAAAACATTTCTATTTCAAGCTATTCAGTTTAGTCAAGCAGTTCTAATTCAGCTAAGTCAGTTTAGTATAAGTACAGATTTTGTTTACACTCAAATGTCAAAACTGTTCTATATTAAAAAATTCAGTTAAGTGTAAATACATTTTCAATGTCAAAAACAGTTCGGTAGAGAAGAGAAAAATCTCGTATTTTGTTTTGGCACACTATTTAATTCAACACTGAATTTCACCCAATCAGGATGACTTATCCCATTCAGCCCGGACCTTCTTTTCCGGCTAGCAAAACGGGTGAGCGGCCAAACATACTCTCTTCAGCGTGAGACGGCGACCAGAACAGACGTGCCTCTGGTCGTCCCTGCTTAGCGATGCTTTTTAGCTAAACAAGCCACCCAGTGTGGACATCTCACTGTGGCTTTAACACTAGTAGCAGCAACATGGACACTCAACGAGGGAACCATCTAATTTATGGATTCTTTACGAGGAATCCCAGTTGAACATAAATTAGAAACATTCAGCATGCCTTCCACAGGCACCACTTCTTGTCACCCCAAAAATTGACTATGTCGATCCGAGCGTCACTCCGCTCTCGACACACAAAACTACACGGTGACTTTGAATACTTCCCTCACACGTCCAACGACACGCTGCCATCTCAACATCTCGCTAAGCCATTTCGTCTCAAACATCCAACAAGCCTAAACACCACGAGTCTTGCAGCACCAAGAACAAACCATATTCAAAGCTGCAAATGAAAAACTTTCGTTGTGGTGTTACTAAAGAATAGTTTCGTAATTCATTTGTGTGCCTAAAAACAATAGTGTTATTCAAGAACCGCTATAGTTCCATTTCAAACAATTTAGTTTAGCATAAGCACGCAATTTGAATTTAAGTACGGTTTGTCAAAAACATTCTATTTCAAGCTATTCAGTTTAGTCAAACAATTCAGTTTAGCATAAGTATGCCGTTAGTTCTATTTAACCCATGTGCTGCCATTCCGGGCCAGAGTGGACCTGGGAGCAATGACAATGAAGGGGTACTCCACATTCCCCAAAGCTCAAGCATCACTGGAACCTCACGATCAGATTGTTTAGTGTCATATTTAGGACACTCATGGGGGGGGGTCTTACCCCTCTGCAGAGGTGCAATCGGTGTATTCTCCAGCCCCAGCCGACTGGGCAATTAATTTTTTTAGTGTACAACAAAGATAGCAAAATAGATATTGTTTAGAAAAATGAAATTAGTAGAAGAGAATTATAATGGCCCTTCAGTTAAAATTTTTAGTTGATAACAAAGATTATAAAATTGACATTGTTTAGAAAAATGAAATTAGTAGAACAGAATTATGACATTTGTCAGTTAGTCTCAACTTGTCTGAGATCCAAGTTTTTAACTCTTGATCGACATTGGCGGGTATTTCTTCGGTTGGTGTAATGGTTACTAAGCTAAACTAGCAAACCTGCATGAATGAGTTCAAGTTTTATTGAGGGTTCCATTCAAACAGCCTTGTGCCGCATCAAAGTAAAAAACTTAGTTTGGATGAAGAAATCCAGCTATATTTAGTCCTGTTTATAGAATATGCGGTTAGAGTGTTCGCCAATAGCCTGGGAGACCTGGGTTCAATCCCAGGTCGAGTCATACCAAAAACTCAAAAAGTTGTACTTAATGCTTCCTTGCTTCACACTCAGCATTATAAGGTATGGATCAAGTTTAAAGTGGGTCAATCCTGGGAAAGGAGTAGCGCCCTCCCCTACTCTTTGGTGTAGTAGCTATCGAAAAGGAAGCTTTCTGGTCACCCTTGACTAAGATCGCCAACTTTACTTTATAAAATCTGCCCCACGCATAGTTTGATAGTCTACTACCAATTTTGATAAGTGCATGACTTTTACTGGGTGCCTTATTTGCTGTACCTTGTACCAGACTAATCTAAGCCTAATAACTTGTGTGTGTTAACGTGTAAGCTCTCATCTGAGAGAAAAGATGATGGATATTAATTTTAGCAGAAGTGAGGTTAGTAAAAAGCCATAAAATATGTAGGTAGGTTGATAGATAGACTAGTAGATTGACGCTGTTGACGGCGGCCGCTGTAGAAGAAGCAGAGACGGTGTCAGGTTGCAGCTACTAGCTAGATACTGGCGGACTTGTATGGTAAAACGATGAGCAGTCGCTATGGTAACCAAGCTGCTGTTTCAAGACAGAGAAAGAATGGTAAAGAGCCGAGGCGCCGTGGTAGAGCAGAAAGTAGAACCGGGAGGTAATGAATTGATGAGAGGAGCTCGGAGAATCCTCACTTCTTTTTTTTTTTTTTTTTCGTTTTAATTCTTACATGGGTTTTTCTATTTCTTATTCTGAAAGACTAATTGTGTCGACCCCCTACTCGCCAAAAAATCTACTTTACTCGTAAACCCAGATATGGGTTAAAGATTACCACCACCGTCTTCTACATGGATGGCTTTGGCATAAGATAATCCACAAAGGTTGATATGCTATTAAACAAAGAAACCAAATCAAACTAAATAGGATCACTACTATTGGCCTAATGAGTAGAGTGTTCGCCAATCTGGGTTTAATCTCAGGTCGAGTCATACCAAAGACTTAAAAAATGGTACCTGATGCTGCTTTGCTTAACACTCAGCATCATAAGGTAAGGATCAAGGGTAAAGTGGAGTAATCCAGGGAAAGGAGTAGCGCCCTCCCCTACACCTTGGTGTAGTAGCTACCAAAAAGGGAGCCTTTGGGTCCCCCTCGACTACGGTCGCTAACTTTACTTACTTAACTTACTTACTTACTGTTCTTCTACAAGGACAGCTTTGGCATTAAATAACCCACTTAGGTTGATATGCCATTAAGCAAAGAAACCAAACTGGACTAAGTAGTATCACTGCTGTTCTTCTACGTGGAAAGCTTTGGCATTAAATAATCCACAAAGGTTGATATGTCTGTCATTAAACAAAGAAACCGAAACCAATATGACATAAATTCTTCTTTTTTTCTTTTTAATATGTAAACATTCTGACCTCGCAAATTAAATTCAGTTTTCTTAACTAATAATTTTTTCTACGTGAAATAGAGAAAAAATATGGAATCTCTCAATACTAAGTAAATTCATATGGAATCATCAACAAAAAAATTCCATTTAATCATTTGTTGTTCCTCTTCAGGCCATTGTGGTGACCCGAATTCTTTGAGGCATTGACTTCTCTTAAAAACAATTTTCTCCATCCACCTGGTTTCAATTATCGAGAATAGCAATTGAGAAATCAGCCTTATAGAATGGAACCAAATCATGTACCATTTTTTAATTCGTTAGGTTTCTTTGTTTAATGGCATATCAAACTTCGAGGGTTATTTAATGCCAAAATCGTCCTTGTAGAAGAACAGCAGTTGTACTATTTAAAAAAAAAACTTAATTTTATTTTTGAAAAAAAGCAAAATTTATAACACCTACGAGTAGTGTTTCCATCGTTATTGCTAGAAAGGAGTAAAAATGAATGAATAAATACCCTCCAAAAGTAGGGATTTCATAGTTTTTGCCAGCAAACAAACTGAATAAATACCTCTAAAAGTAGGGATTCCATAGTTTTTGCCAGGGATAGTAAAACAAGCTGAATGAATACCTCTAAAAGTAGGGATTCCATAGTTTTTGCCAGAGATAGTAAAAGAAGCTGAATAAATGTTATTTTTTTAAAGCTGAAGGAATGTCCTCTAAGGATAGGGAAACCATAGTTTTGCCAGGGGTAGTAAAACAAGCTGAATGATACTTCTTAAAGTAAGGATTTTAAAGTTTTTGCTAGGGGTAGTAAAAAAAGTTAAATGATTTCCCTCTTCGTGTCTGTATTCCAGAGGTTTAGCCAGGGCAAGTAAAAAAAAAATAAGTACCCTCAAATGATAAGGGATTCCATTGAAGTCATAAAAAATGCTGAATGAATACCCTCTTAAGTGTAGGAATTCCATAGCTTTTGGCTGGGAATAGTATTCCCTGAATACCATTTGGTATTTTATTTTTACTTTGTTTTTTGTTTTGTTTACAGAAAGAAATTCACGATACTCACCAGCTGTTCTCTGTGATATTAAAAAAAACCTAACTGCATTTCAAAGTCAAAATGGCACGTCCAGTAAAGTTGACAGTATGCGGCAGTGGGCCCAATTCCCAATTGATAGCCGGCCTTGCTGCTTCAAGACCGAACTTTGAGGTAACAGTACTCACCCTTGAGAGCAAAGCAGCCGACAAGTGGAATACAGCGCTCAAAGCCAAGGTAATTTCTTATTCTATAATTTTTCTCTAGGTTTGTTTGTTTGAGTTTTATGGCATATCAACCTTTGTAGGTTATTTAATGCCAAATCCATTTTTATTTCAAACAATTCAGTTTAGCATAAGTTCATAGTTTAATTGTCAAAAACATTTCTATTCAAAGCTATTCAGTTTTGTCAAACAGATTTTGATTAAAAAAATTTAGTTTAGTTAAAGTATAGTTTTTGTTTACACACCGTTAATTGTCAAAACAGTTCTATTTCTCAGTTAAAGCTTAAAGTAAATATTCTTAATATAAATAAGTCGCTCATAGTTCTATAGTTTGGTTTGGTTTGTTGGGTTTTATGGTATATCAACCTTTTGTAGGTTATTTAACGCCAAATCCATTTTTATGTAAATAATCTGTTCTATTTAAAAACAATTCAGTTTAGCATAAGTACACAGTTTAATGGTCAAAAACATTTCCATTTCAAACTATTCAAGCAGTTATATGTAACAATTCGGTTCAGTGTAAATACAGTTTTAATGTCGAAAAACAGTTCTATTTCAAACAATTCAGTTAAGCATAAGCACGCAGTTTAAATGTAAGTATGGTTTAATTGTTAAAAACATTTCTATTTCAAGCTATTCAGTTTACTCAAACAATTCAGTTTAGCATAAGTATGCTGTTAGTTCTATTAAACCCATAGATAGGACCCTATCAGGTGCTACCACTCCGGGCCAGAGTGGACCTGGGAGCAATGGCAATGAAGGGGTACTCCGCATTCCCCAAAGCTCCACCACTGCTGGAACTTCACCATCAGATTGTTTAGTGTCATATCCAGGACACGCGTTGGGGGAGGGTCTTACCCCTCTGCAGAGAAGCAGTTGGTGTATTCTTCAGCCCCAGCCGACTGGGTAAGCAGTTCTATAGATTCAAGCATTCATATGTAATACTGATAATTTTCAAACAGTTCCATTTGATCATTGATGGTACCCTGAAAGGTACCACCACTCTGGGTCCAGAATAGAACGGGAAGTAATGGTACCGAAAGACTACTTTCCATTCTCTCACAGCTCCAGAAATGGAGCCTCACCACCGGATGTAGTTTAATGTCGTTCGCTGGGCATTTCATTTTGTTTTTTTTTTTTTTACTTTTCTACCGAGGATGAAGTCGGCATGATTTAAGCCCCATCAACAGGGAGGACTCTTTAGGGAGGTGTTTCAGATTCAGAAAAGAAAAATTTTATCCAGAAGAATTTCAATCATTTGTACAAGTCATAAGTACAAGGTTTGGTTTGGGTTCTTTGTTTTAATGGCATATCAACTCTTTTAGGTTATTTAATGCCAAAGCTATTCTCCCTTTCCCAAGGGTATTTGCCCGAAAGTGAACGTAATAGCGCGACTGGAGTACGAACTCGCGTACTACGATTCCGCAGTCCATCGCTTTAACCATTACACCACGAGGAGACCCCCCAGGTTTGGTTTTATGGCATATCAATAAATGTAGGTTATCTAATGCCAAATTCTCTTTTTATATCTATGTTAAATATATATAATTTTGTTTGGTCGGGTTTTATGGCATACCAAACATTGTAGATTATATAATGCCAAATCCGGTTTATATATATATATATATATATATATATATATAAGTAAAAGTAAAGTTGAAGACCTTAGTCGAGGGCGACCAGAAGGCTCCCTTTTCAATAGCTACTACACCGAGGTGTAGGGGAGAGCGCTACTCCTTTCCCTGAATTGCTCTACTTTACCCTTGATACGTACCTTATATTGCTGAGTGTTAAGCAAGGCGGTATCACGTACCATTTTTAAAGTCTTTGGTATGACTCCACCTAGCATTGAACCCAGGTCTCCCGGACCATTGGCGAACACAAGACCAATGAGCCGGTGATATATATATATATATATATATATATATATATATATATATATATATATATATATATATATATATATATATTGGATATATGATTTGTAAACATAAGTCAACCAAGTTAAATAGTTCCGAGTATTGCAATGTATTACTAACCATTCAATTAAATATCAGTCATTTATTTACACACAGTTAAAAGATCAAACAGTTCTATTTCAAACTATTCAATTTAGCATAAGTCATTTGTTTGCGGTGAGTTTAAATATCAAACAGTTCTGTTTCACTCATAAATAGCACCTTATTAGGTGCTACAAATCCGAGCCAGTGTGGACCGGGAAGCAATAACAATGAAGGGGTATTCGACATTCCCCAAAACTCCAGGACTGTAGCCTTCCCATCAGATTTTTTAAGGTGATATATTGGACACTCGTTGGGCCAGGGATCTTACTCCTCTCCAGAGACGCAGTCAGTGTATTCTACAGCCCCAGCCGACTGGGCTAATAAGTATTAGAGCAAGTCAAAAGTTTTGCAATATTTTGTTAACGCGAAATGCCATTCGGGAGCTTCGGAGATGTGAAGGTGGCAAACAACACTGGACAGCGAGATGCCAAGCTCGCCTGATACTCTCCCAGTGCTACACGCCGGATGTGCTTCAATGGCCCAGAGCACGGCCTCTGAATCCACGCTTTTAGGTCTACTTAACTTTCCCTGATCATCGAAATTTCTTCCACTATTTGGTCACATTACTCTCATCAACTGCACTTTCACTTTTCGTTCAGGCAGTGTTCTCGTGGTGTAATGGTTAAAGCGATGGACTGCGGAACCGTAGTAAGTGAGTTCGAACTCTACTCGTTCTACTACATTCACTTTAGGACAAATACCCTTGGGAAAGGTATGAACCCCCTTTATCCTCCCAGCTATAGGTTAAATGGTACTACAACTGTTCTTCTTGAAGGATGGCTTTGGCATTAAATAACCTACAAAGGTTGATATGCCCTTAAACAAAGAAAGAAAATCAAGGAACTCATCGGGCAACAAACGTTATTGGTTTATTTTGCGACATCATGACCCTAGTTCGAACTCGTAAAGCAAAAGTTGCCGAATTAGACCACGTTGCACGCTCATCTGTGCGGCTTTCAAATCCCACACAGAGTGCAGCAATGCACAACGTGTCAGCGCACCAAGTACCACGATACTACCAACTATAGTAGGTCCCCAAGACGGCTTGAATTGCTACAGTTACGTGATATACAAGCCGCAGACGAACACGTACCAAATATTGGAAATTTTTTGACTCACTCTGTTAAAAATATTTGGTGATTATTCAAAATGTAAAAAAAATCGAGGAAACGTGATATCGCTGGGGGAGAAATAAGACATAGGACTCTAAAAACGACTGATTTAAATTTGGGTGTGTGTAAGTGTGGCTGTGAATGCGCGTGTATGAATATGATATGATTTGTGGGAGTTTTTGATAGCGTGTGTATGAGTATGAGTGTGAGTTTGTGAATATATGTGTTTGAATAAGATATTCTAAGTGTGAGTTTACGACTGCGCGTGTGAGTATGAGTGTAAGTTTGTGAATGCGTGTGTATGAATATGATATTATAATTGTGAGTTTCTATTTGCGTACGTATGAGTGTGAGTGTGAGTTTATGAGTGCGTGTGTATGAATATGATATTGTTTGTGTGAGTTTGTAATTGTGTGCTTGAGTATGAGTGTGAGTTTGTGAGTGCGTATGTATGAATATGATATCATGAGTGTGAGTACGTAATTGTGTATGTATCAGTATGAGTGTGAGTTTTTAATTGTGTGTTTGAGTATAAGTGTGAGTTTGTGAATGCGTATGTATGAATATGATATTATGAGTACGAGTATGTAATTTTGTAGGTATCAGTATGAGCGTGAGTTTTTAATTGTGTGTTTGAGTATGAGTGTGAGTTTATGAGTGCGTATGTATGAATATGATATTATGAGTGTGAGCACGTAATTGTGTATGTATCAGTATGAGTGTAAGTTTGTAATTGTGTGCTTGAGTATGAGTGTGAGTTTGTGAGTGCGTATGTACGAATATGATATTATGAGTGTGAGTATGTAATTGTGTATGTATCAGTATGAGTGTGAGTTTGTAATTGTGTGTTTGAGTATGAGTGTGAGTTTGTTAGTACGTATGTATGATACGTTTGTGAGTACGTATGTATAATATGATATTATGAGTATGAGTATATAAATGTGTATGTATCAGTATGAGTGTGAGTTTTTAATTGTGTGTTTGAGTATGAGTGTGAGTTTTTGAGTGCGTATATATGAATATGATATCATGAGTGTGAGTACGTAATTGTGTATATATCAGTATGAATGTAAGTTTGTAATTTTGTGCTTGAGTATGAGTGTGAGTTTGTGAGTGCGTATGTATGAATATGTTATTATGAGTGTGAGCACGTAATTGTGTATGTATCAGTATGAGTGTGAGTTTGTAATTGTGTGTTTGAGTATGAGTGTGAGTTTGTGAGTACGTATGTATGAATATGATATTATGAGTTTGAGTATATAATTGTGTATGTATCAGTATGAGTGTAAGTTTGTAATTGTGTTCTTGAGTATGAGTGTGAGTTTGTGAGTGCGTATGTACGAATATGATATTATGAGTGTGAGTATATAATTGTGTATGTATCAGTATGAGTGTAAGTTTGTAATTGTGTTCTTGAGTATGAGTGTGAGTTTGTGAGTGCGTATGTACGAATATGATATTATGAGTATGAGTATATAAATGTGTATGTATCAGTATGAGTGTGAGTTTTTAATTGTGTGTTTGTGTATGAGTGTGAGTTTTTGAGTGCGTATATATGAATATGATATCATGAGTGTGAGTACGTAATTGTGTATATATCAGTATGAGTGTAAGTTTGTAATTGTGTGCTTGAGTATGAGTGTGTGTTTGTGAGTGCGTATATATGAATATGATATCATGAGTGTGAGTACGTAATTGTGTATATATCAGTATGAGTGTAAGTTTGTAATTGTGTGCTTGAGTATGAGTGTGAGTTTGTGAGTGCGTATATATGATTATGATATCATGAGTGTGAGTACGTAATTGTGTATATATCAGTATGAGTGTAAGTTTGTAATTGTGTGCTTGAGTATGAGTGTGAGTTTGTGAGTGCATATATATGAATATGATATCATGAGTATGAGTATATAATTGTGTATGTATCAGTATGAGTGTAAGTTTGTAAATGCATGTGTATGAATATAATATTGTAAGTATAAATTTGTAATTGCGTGTGTATGAGTATGAGTGTGAGTTTGTGATTAACTGTGTATGAATATGATATTATAAGTGTGAGTTTGTATTTGTGTACGTATGAGTGTGAGTGCATGTGTATGAATATGATATTGAGTGTGTAAGTTTGTAATTGTGTGTGTATGAGTATGAGTGTGAGTTTGTGAATATATGTGTTTGAATAAGATACTCTTACTGTGAGTTTACGACAGCGTGAGTATGAATATGAATATGAGTGCGGGTTTGTTTGAATATGACATTGATTCTATACAAGAATGATCCTCGATGTTACTTTGTATATTAAGAAGTAGGTTGAATAGCTTGAACTTTGTATAGCTTGAAGTCATTACTTTCTTAGTCGGGACAAGAACTTTTCAGAGCCTTCTGGTGTGTATTAAGAGTGGAAGTTTTTGCTAGATAACCAGAATAGAAAAATCAGCTTATTTCTTAAATCAAATATAAATATTAGTTATACATTTAGAATTTTACTCAGCTTTCGTAAACCAGACAAAAAGACCCCGGGGTTACTTGCAGAGTTGTTTCGTAGACATGGTGTCAATTTGGTTAACTATCTAAACTGATTCGCAGAAAAATACAGCGAGCGTGTTTAATCCTCGTGTATCCACAGGCTCTTTGTCGATTGGTACATGTCCAAAGTCTTTCTGATCTCAAGATTCTCAACCATATAAATAGTAGAGTGTGTGGGCCTCTATCAGTCATTATTCCTATCTGTTCCGTTAGATCTTTAATTACTACCTAAAACAAGCTACCATCTTACAGATGATAGCACACACACACACACACACACACACACACAAATTCACATTCATACTCAAATACATGTACTCACAAAATTACACTTATCATATTCATACAGATGAACTCACTAAGTCACACTTACAAGATCATAGTCCTACAATACCCAGTCGGCTGGGGCTGTTGAATACACCGACAGAATCTTTGCTGAGGGGTAAGACTCTCCACCAACGAGTGTCCTGGTATGACACTAAACAATCTGATGGTGAGGTTCCAGTAACGCTGAAGCTTTGGGGAAATATGGAGTACCCCTTCACTGCAATCGTTCCCAGGTCCACTCTCCCCCAGTTTAATAACACCTGATAAGGTCCAATTTATGGATCAAATAGAACTAAACTGTGTACTTATGCTAAACTGAATTGTTAGAAATAAAACTGTTTTGACATTTAACTGTGTGTAAACAAAAATCTCTACTTAAACTAAACGTAATTATTTGAAATTTAATTCGGCTTTAAATGACTCGAAAAGGGTTGATACGCCGTAAAACAAAAAGCAACCATCCAACCTTCACTAAAACTCGCACTCAAATACATATCTTCTTGCAAACTCATACTCATACTTTTACATCCACATGTATACACATACCCACTCACAAACTTACACTCTCATGCACACGCAAACCCATACTCCCGCATACATAATCATACTTGCACTCACTGAAAACGGACACATACAGGGTGGAACGATAAAATTGTCGTCCTAAAGAAAATAACATTACAGCTTTATTTTAAAACTTTTATTGAAAAAATCAATTCAGGTAACTTTATGAAGTAGAGCTGACATCTATTCAATGTAGCTGGCTTCAGCCTCAATCACCGCCTCGATACGGATCCGGAACTGGGAGCATGCCTTTTCCACAAGCGCCGGTGAGAGCTCGGCGAATACTCGGCGAATACTCGGCGATCAGGCTGGCTTTGGTGTAGTGGGAGGTCATCTTGGTAATGTTCTCGACGTATGACCAAAAAAAAGTAGTCCAGCGGGTTCAGGTCGGTGGAGGAGGGGGCCAGTGAGAGAAGGGTACAATGTCGTAGCACTCCTTCTGAAGCCAAGCCTGGGTCTCTTTGGACTTGTGGGCCGGCGCCGAGTCCTGCTGCCACACCCAGGGTCTGCCACCGGCTACCTGATTGCACCAGGGGATCACCGCACTCTTCAGCACATCCAGGTACACTTTGGTGTTGACTTTCAAGCCGACTTCGAAGATGTGAGGTGGCATGTAGTGGCCCTCACTTGAAACTACACCAAAGACCATAACCTTAGCCAGAAACTTTGTTTTCGTCACCCTGGGCATGTCCCTGTTATTCGTGGCAATCCAGATTTGCATTTTGAGGGTTATGGGAATGGTCCTGTTGTCATAACTTGGATCTGTAGAGAGCATGAGTTGTACAGCGGCGCATCTCCGAACATTGTGTCACTTTCAGACATGGTAGAAGGCTCTTGGGATTTGTACACAACTAGCCAACTAGTAGATGGTCTGCGACAAAAAAAAAAAACAGTTTTCATTAAACGGAAATGGAATCATGTCGTCTTTTCTAGGGCGACAATTTTATCGTTCCACCCTGTTTATTTCCGGCGAGTTCTTTGCTCTCTATTTACCAACCTATTGGCAAAATTGTGTTCGCCAATAATTGTGTTCGCAATGACCCGGAAGATCGGGGTTTAATCCCCGGTCGAGTCATACCAAAAACTCAAAAAATGGTACGTGATTCCTCCTTGCTTAATACTCAGCATTATAAGGTACAGATCAAGGGTAAAGTAGAGTAATCCAGGGAAAGGAGTAGCGCCCTCCTCTATAACTCGGTTTGTAGCTGTTGAAAAGGGGGGTTTTGGGTCCCCCACGACTACGGTGGGCCAACTTATATATATATATATTGGCATAATGGTTAGAGTGTTCGTCAATGGCCTGGAAGACCTGGGTTCAATCCTCGGTCGAGTCATACCAAAGACTTTAAAAATGGTACTTGATGTCCCCTTGCTTAACACTCAGCATTATACGGATCAAGGGTAAAGTGGAGAAATCCAGGGAAAGGAGTTGCGCCTTCCCCTACACCTTGGTGTAGTAGCTATCGAAAAAGGAGCCTTCGGGTCACCCTCGACTACGACTACTATATATATATATATATATATATATGGTGGTCATTTAATAAAATATATATATATATATATATACAGACAGTTATACAAATGCACATTCGCAAACTCATTTTCGTATTCATACACACGCAATCACAAACTCACTTTAAAAATATCATATTCATATGCATACAAGGTCATACTTACATTATCATAGTTTAATGTTCCATTTTTTTTGTCAACAATAAATTTTAGATTAACCACGTACTTGTAAAAAAGAATAAATTACTTTGCATAAATATTTTTATTCTTGAAGATTTCTACCATATACAAGGTGTGACAGAAATACCTCCCACATTCTAAATTGTCACCTATATAAACTTAAGCAAGTAGTAATGTTATTTCTATCTAACTAATAGCTTCTCATTTATCTTTTTGACCAAAGAATACACCGACTGCACCTCTGCATAGGGATAAGACCCCTCCCCATGAATGTCCTGTTATGACACTAAACAATCTGATGGTGAGGTTCCAGTGATGCTGGAGCTTTGGGGAATGTGGAGCACCCCTTCAATGCAATCGCTCCCAGGTCCACTCTAGCCCGGAATGGTAGCACCTGACCAGGCCCTATCTATGTGTCAAATAGAACTAAACAGTGTACTCATGCTAAACTGAATTGCTTGAAATTGAACTGTTTTGACATTCAAACTGCGTACTTATGCTAAACTGAATTGTTTTATGTAGAACTGTTTTGGCATGTAGCCCTGAAGATCTGCCAGAGGCGATGAATGATAGGGAGAAGTGGCGAGAGAGGCTCAGGGATATCCGTGCAAGCGGCACGACATGATGATGATGATGATGATGATGATGATGATGATATTTATACATAACTGAATTAGTTGAATTAGAACTGTTTGACGAAACTGAATAGTTTTAAATAGAAATGTTTTTGACAATTAAACTATGTACTCATGGTAAACTGAATTGTTTTAAATAGAACTGATTATTTGTATAAAATGGATTTGACATTAAACAACCTATAAAGGTTGATATGCCATAAAACCGGAACAACCAACTAAACATTTATTTTTCATGCAACACGGATAACTTTTCGAGCTCATTTCATGTTACATCGGAATGATGCTGTTCCGGATAGAAATTTCAACCAATAGTAGTGTTGATTTTCTATCCGGAAGAACATCATTCCCACATTATAAGAAATAAGCACGAAAAGCTCTTTGTGTTGCATTTAGAGATTTACTAGTATTGAAAAAAGGGTTAATAGTAAATGGATGATATGCACCGGTCAAAGCCAAAATCGTAATTGATCGTATTTGAAAAAAAAAAAAAATTAGACGTTAGCTTGTTGGAACTATAATTATTACTTGCTTAAGTTTACTTACACCCAGAGGGGACAGTTTGAAATTTAGGAGGTATTTCCGCTGGGCTCAGAATGAAGAAGCCTATGATGATTTTTAACATCTGATGAAACATTAAATAATAAAAAAATTCCGAAAGAAATTTCGAATAAAAATTATCCATGAAATTCAGTAGGTTCGTAACTGGATTAACTTATGATAATTCGATGAACGAAGTCATTCCATTGGGGAATCCATATTTACCAACCCCTCCCCTCGGACAGGATATGACACTAGGTCAATTTTAAAGCGAAGTTTAACAGGTTTGAATTCAGAGTTTTCCTTCTCTAAGACTAGTTGCCTCACCAAGGCTGAAGAACCAAGTCTGCCCTACTATTTATCCATTGCTGGAGTTTCTATTGGGGAATCGATTAATTTCAAAACAAACGCGAGGAATGTAAATGAAAAGCTGAACCTTACTCTGAAAATTTGCTGAGGTCACCTCTTTATAATCAGCAACAGCTGGCCGTCGACAGACAGACAGACAGACAGACAAGCAGATATTATATTTACTCATCTACATCTCATGTTTTATTAAAATAAATATCAGCAGCAGCAGCAGCGGCAGCAGCAGCTGCAGCAGTAGCCATTTTGAATTCATCGAATCCAATTCTTTCTATCCCGATCGTGATTGTAATCATCACCATCATCATCATCATCATCATTAAAGTGTACCAACAACACTGATTCCCCCCTCCCTCCCTCTCTCTCTCTCTCTCTCTCTCTCTTAACCATCGCCCTTGGTTGGTCCTCTCGACGATATCCAGTGTCAGCACAGAGCTGCTGAATCTAAGTATTTGCATAACGGCCAACTCTGGTGTGTCCATGTGTAGGAGTCCATCATATAACTGCTTGCTAATAACTGATTATTGTTTTAAGAAATATAATTTCTTGAAATCATATAATTATGCATACATTAGTTGTATTAATTAGAAAAAGAAAACGTTAGATACTCGAAGTCATCAAGACATTTTCTCTACCCACCTCTCTCTCTCTCTCTCTCTCCCTCTCTCTCTCTCTCTCTCTCTCTATCTCTCTGTTCCTATCTGTTATCACTCTTGTTAAGTCCTCTAGACGGCATCCAGTATCCGCATAGTGTTGATGAAAGTAAGTTTTTGTTGGCCGGTCAACACTGGTGTGTCCATGTATAGGAGTCCATAGGAGAACGTCAATTATGAGTTCCTATTTTATTCTCCAGCTGTGCCATGTCGTGTTCGTCTAACGTGGATGGTTTTTGAGATGGGCGGTAAGTGGCCATACACCTGTTATTTTGTGAGGTGTTGCTTCCAGGATTTGTTCAATATAGCTCGTAGCATTCTTGTTCAGTTCCCATCTAGCTCTTTCTGGAAGCGTTTTGTCTGTATCCATGAGGTGCATTCATTACCATGATCATTGTTGGCGACTATAGTATAATTTACGCAAATGCGTAGAGTACAAAAGAAAAAGGTCACATGAAACTTATCCGCTCGTTTTAGGAGGTGACAGAGAGGTCAAGAGAAGGTGTAAGGGAGACAATTATTGGTTCTTGATTACTTTTAAAAGTTTGTTTATCTCGGCTTTTGTTGACATAACGATCGGGATTCCCAAAGTTCCTATGTTCAACTATTGGTTCTGATCAGGCCAGCACAATTCACAAAGTCGTTCTGTCTTATCGAACTCTCGCTTCGAACTCTCAACTCTGAGCTCTGAACTAATTCCCGACTTCGCCCTCAACTGCCGACCGAACTCTTCGCTTATATGAATTGGGGGCGGGGTATCGACAACTTTTCGTTACACCCATGAATAATGATATGTAAATTGCCTGGACCACCGATATTCCGTATAATTTCTTGAAATACAGCCAGATGGCTGTATTTGATAGGTACTAAAGACGAATTCTGTATGCCCCGCTGTGTCCTGTCCAGACAAATATTGCTAAATCGAAAAAATCCACTTATCCTGTCTCGTTCTTGTATGCCTGGACTGCTTTAGGCCACACAAGATTTCATTAACCCTTTTATTACAGGATTCAATCAACGAATCCATCTCTCCACTCCCCGAACCATCACCTTACTTACTAAAGACTCAACTCCAGAAACGTTATTCCAAAAGAAAAAGGAGAAAAAATAAGATGAGATAAAAAAATAAAATGATGAAAATAAAAATAATAGGAATTTTCTTTACTTATTCTTTGTATTATGGAAAAATAAACTTATTTCTAAATCTATCCTTCTGTCCATTTAATTAATAAATTCATTCTAATCCCTTAGAATCGTTGGTTAATTAATCCACCTGGGGGGGGGGGAGTTCTCTCTGTCACAATCAGAGTCCAGCTGATAGAGAAACTGCCCTAGGCTCAGCTCCCAAGCGTTTTTAATTATATCAATTGATCGGTTTCAGGGGGAACTATTTAACTTTGTTGACTTATACTAAATTAAATTGTTAGAAATAGGACTGTTTGATCCTTTAAATGTGTGAATCTAAAAATGTATTTACAAATCATTTCTTGCTAGCATCTATGTATCAGAGTTCAGCTGATAGAGAAGCTGTCCTAGATTCAGCCCCCTAGCGTTTTCAATCATATCGATTGATCGGCTTCAAGAGGATCATTTTTGTAGTTATTGCTTGGTTTCACCTGGGCTTCATTTATCACCTTTTTAGAGGAATGCTGACGGGGCCCAAGCCATTTTTGGAGCCGCTGAGCGTGTCTGGGCTACCACCTTACGCCTGGTTCCCACGTTAAAAAGGACTTGTGCCGTATTTTGGTATTGTGAGATACCAGATAAATAAAATAAGACGTAGAATTTGGAGAATAATTTTGTTTGACGCATTCAATGCAAAACGACCCGCCGGTGTATCGTGCTATATATTTTCTTAGTGCAAACCGACTTACCGGCGAGTCTATTACGAAAATATAGCAGGTTCCACTGGCGGGTCGTATCACATTGAACATGTTGAATATTCCTTGGGAATGATTTTACTCCTCTGTAAGGGGCGGTATATCCTTGGACCTATCGACAGGATGAACGACTTATGTGAGTGACTACTTAGAAGGAGTAAGTATTGAAAGTAATCTGATGTATAAGCATCAGAATAAGCAAAGATTAGGTTTGGTTGCTTTGTTTTAATAGCATATTAACTTTTGTAGGTTGTTCATTACTATGGCTATCATTGTTGAAGAACAGTATGGGTACTATTTAAACCAGAGCTGAAGGGAGAAGGGAGTTCATGCCATTCCTAAAGTTATTAGTCCGAAAGTGAACGCAATGGAAATAAAGTATTCCAGATCAACGAAAGTGGAGTCTCATCATTGGATATAGTTGTATCGTACCCCTTTTTGGGGGAGGGTGAAGTCTGCATGGGATACTTTCAGTGAAGATAAAGAAAGAAGAGAAAGAGATAAAGAAAGAGGAAAGTTTTATCTTTTTTACTAACTGAAATAATCTTTCTTTTTATTATACTCCTTTAACAGTTTTTCGCTCCAGCGTCAGCTGTCGGCCTTCCACTGAAGTTTGAATGACAGCAGGTCTCCTCGAGTCTCCAGGACTTATCTCAGTATTCTGGCCGATCTTAATGCTGTTGTTTGGATAGTCTCCACTTGTCCTCTTATTTCCAAGTCTTCCAGTCTCTTTACTAATTCTTCGGGGATTGTTTCAAGCGCACCAATCACAGATGGTCTCACCATCACTTTCATGTTCCATAACTTTTTTGTTCTCTAGCAAGGTCTAGATACTTATCTCTCTTTTCGCTTTTTTTTTTCAATTTTTCTCTACAGTCTGCCGGGACAGTAAAGTCCACTATTCGGCAGGTTCTCTCTTTATTTTTTTTTTCTGTTGACTATCACTAGGTCTGGTCGTCTGGCCGAGATTTAGTGATCTGTTTGTATCACAAATTATTATTATTATTATTATTATTATTATTATTATTATTATTATCTATTTCAGGATGCAACTATGATTACGAACTTTCCCCGAAGAGATGGATCCATGTATGCCGAAAAGGGGCGACCAAAATCCATCGTAGACGCATCCGGCGATTTCATCACGGACAGCGAAGTGATTGTCATGGCAACACCTCCATCTCTCTTTAACCAATATCTCAGTGCCATCAAAGAAAAAATCAAGAAAGGAACCGTGTTTATCGGTCTTCCAGGCTACTGTGGTTTCGAGTATCATTGTCGTTCCGTTCTCGGCGAAGTCGGGGAGCAATGCACATTACTCAATCTAGAATATTTCCCCTGGCAGTACACGATGGTGACATTTGGCGTCCAGGTGGATATCAAATCCACACTGAAATCCATACTAGCCTCCACCGTGCTCGGAACATCGCCACCAAGACGCGGACCGTTGTCCACTTTGCAGTTGCTGGTCGGGGGTGAAGTGGGACTCCGTTCGTCCACAAGTTTCGTGTCAGTTCTGCTGTCCCCTTTCACTTATTTGCTACCCACCCTTTTGCATGGCAAGTGGAAGGACTGGGATGGAAAGTCCGTCGCGGAAGAACCGGGACTTTTCGCTGATGTCAGCGAAAAGACAGCCGATCTACTGCAGGCCATCACAGGAGAATGTCTGAAAATCACCGAAGCCATCCTCAAAGACAAGCCGGAAACGAAACTCGGTGACTGCAAGTCTTTGACAGATTGGCTAGCCGAATACAAAGACTGTATCAGTGATAATTCTTCCCTGCTGACAATGTTAAAAACAAACAGTATGCTGGGTGATGCCAAACATCCAATGAGAAAGAATGAAAAAAAGACAAAAACAGATTATACTCCGGAATTTGAAGAAATCTTAATAGAGTCCTTGTCCTATGGTTTAATTGTCATCCGAGGAATAGCGGAGATACTGTCGGTGCCAACCCCAAAACTCGATGAGTTGATCCTGTGGTGCCAGAATCAAACCAAGAAGGTGTTTCTCAAAGATGGTAAGCTGTTGACGGACAAAGCTATAAAGAAAACCAGTTGCCCACAACTGTTTGATATTAAAACGCTCAACGGTCTTTTGCTAATCAAGGAATTACCACCCGATCCCATTATACCGGATCTTTCTGACATTCTTGGAGGAGCGGAGAACAAAGAATCCACAGAAAAAACCGATTCTACGGAGAAATCCGAATCGAAAGAAAAATCTGATTCGAAAGAGAAATCTGATGCGGAAGAAAAGTCAGATAAAGCTGAGGGAGAGAAAACGAAGAAAAAGGCATAAAACTATTGGACCCTGAATTTTGGTGGGGATTTTAAATCCTTCGTTTTGCTTTTTACCATTAAAATAACCGACTGTTTGAAAAAAAATACAGTCTTTCTGTTTTGCAATTTGATGCGTTTTGTTTTAATTTCATTTATTATTTTCAACCACTCTTTTCAAAGTAGAGTCTAAAAACACGCTATTATAACGCCCTGTCAGCTGCAGTTGTAATATACACCAACCGAGCCTCTGAAAGGAGTAATACCCCTCCCTCATAATGAGTGTCCTGGGTAGAATACCAAGCTGTATCTGATGGTGAGGCTCCAGTCCTGGATCTTTAGGTTTGGTTTGGTTTGGTTTGTTTTATGGCATATCAACCATTGTAGGTTATTTAATGTCAAATCCTTTTATATACATTTTTTAAATATGATTTCTAAACATTTTGTAGTAAACATTTTTAAGCAAGCCTGAGCTCATTTTTTTTTTTTTTTTTTTTTACACACAAATGATTTCACTTATTTCTATCTAATACGAATAATCCTATTTATCATAAATCATTTGTTTGCACACAGTTAAATGTCTTCAAGCATTGCTATTTAACACTAACAATTCAATCAAACATCAGTCATTTATTTACACAAAGTTAAATGATCAAACAGTTCTATTTCAAGCAATTCAGTTTTGCAGAAATCATTTGTTTGCACTCAGTTTAAATGTCAAACACTTCTATTTGACCCAAAGATAGGCCCCTATCAGGTGCAATCACTCCCGGCCAAAGTGGACCTGGGAGCGATGGCAGTGAAAGGGCATTCCTTATTCTCCAAAGCTCCAGCATTACTGAAGCCTCACCATCAGATTGTTTAGTCTCATAAATAGGTCACTCGTTGGGGGGGGGGTCTTACTCCTCTGCAGAATTAGACCTGGTAGTTTTCAAGTAAATTGTTTTTAAAATGATGTCAAATTTTTGGGACACCCTCTCTCTCTCTCTCTCTCTACATATATATATATATATATGTGTGTGTGTGTGTGTGTGTGTGTGTGTATATATATATATTTGAAATCTCTATAAAGTGCATTTGAGTGATTGAATTAAACGGCATCTCAACCTATCTAGGCTTATTCTATGCCTATTGGCTAGGGAATCGCGTTCACTGTACGTTCATATCTACATTTTTTGCGTTGTTTCTTCAAAGGTTCTTTCGAATAATTTTTAAACATATCTATTTGAATCAAAGATGGAACACTAACAGCTGAGTCAGAGTGGACCTGGGAGTAATAGGAATAAAAGAATACTCCATAATCCCCAGATCTCCACATCTCACCATTTGTTTTGTTGAGGGGATCATAACCCTTTGAACTTTACGTATTTTAAGCCCTGCCCACAAGATGGTGAGTATTTAGTAGTTATCTTCTTTGAAAAAGTATAATGATTGGGGTAAGCGAGAACAAAGAGGATATACTATTCGTAATTAGTTGGAAATTAGATTGAAAACTGCTTTATTGTCACTGAGCATTTTAACAACACTGCATTATCTAGTTACCTTGCGACATTTTTAACTGAATATTCACAAAAAATCAAATCATTATAATATAGAATTTCTTTAAGTAAAATTAAAACTGGAAAGACACAACGAAATTAAATGAAATAAACTCATAGTGAAAAGTAAGAAATTTGACGTGAATACTAATTTTTGTGAAACTTCATCGAGCCAGTGAAATGGAGAGGTTTTGCTCGAATTAGAACTTTTCTTTTAGATTTGATTGCTTTAAAAAGCAGCTACACAAAAAATATAGATTCAAATATATTTGACTCTCTAATCTCTTGGTATAAAATAACCCAGACAGGTTGACAAGCCATTAAGATAAATACACTCAATTCGTAACTTTGTATATATATATATATATGTGTGTGTGTGTGTGTGTGTGTGTGTGTGTGTGTGTTTGATTAAATAGGACAGACAGTTCATGTCTGCCAATTCTATCTTTGATGCGTTTAAATCTTCTGATGAATCGTTTGACTTTTGGCTGAAATGAATTTAGAAAGGCGCAGTAGGTTTCTCGAGTACTTTAGGCCCCAACTGGAGCCATCTTTGGAGGAGCGAATAACAATGAAAAGTCAGATCCATTTATATAAAGAGTTGGCGGAAGAACAAGTTGGAGAGGAATTTCCTGAAGAAAATAATTCTATTGAAGTAAGAGGGAGACTTAGCGGGAAATGATTATAGGCATTTTACAATGTGGCTGCTATATTCGAAGTTGATCTTGTTTAAGGAAGTTATTTTTTTAATTTTTATGAAAAGAACTTCAAGAATTTGGAGTCTTTCTTTGTTTTTTCTTCGTGTAATTTAAAGGTGTTCTCTGATAGAATTGTTCTATGTTTACAATAGCAGCACGAATGTGTTTTGAGATGTTGAGAGAGGAATCTAGTGTCCGTAAATTCCCATTTCACTAGTTCTTCTTCCAACTCTTTAAATATATGTTGGGGGTTGCTTGGTTGGTTTGTTGGCTTTTATGGCATATTAACTCTTGTAGGTCATTTAATGCCAAATCCTGTTTATAACTATATCTATTAAATATGATTTGTAAAAGAATAGTTTGTCGGTAAAAACCTTTAAACGAGCCAGAGCTTATTTGTTTTCACACTGTTAAATGGTTTCTAGTATTACTATGTAATACCAATAGTTCAATTTAACATTAATCATTTTTTGTACTCAGTTAAATAGTTTCAGGTAGAATAAATAGTTTTATTTGACCCATTTGTGGGACCCTTACAGGCACAATCAATCCTGGTCAGAGTGGACCTAGGAGTAATAACAACGAAAGAGGAATCCGCATCTTCCAAAGCTCCAGGATCGAAGCCTCAATATCACACAGTTTAGTGTAATATTCAGGACAACTTTTTTTACCTCACTCCAGAGATGCAGTCGGCGTATTCTACAGCCCCAGCCGACTAGGCTAGAATATATACCATCATCATCATCATCATCATGTCACGCCGCCAGCACGGATCTCCCTGGTCCTCTCTCGCCACCCGTCTCTATCATCCATTGCTTTCGAGAGATCTTCAAGGCTACAACCTATATCGGCACGGAGCTGTTGTATAAAGATTCTAGCTGGTTGTCCTGCCTTTGCTCGTCTATGTGAAGAGGTCCACAAGAGTTTGCCGCTTATGAGTTCTTCCTGACTTATCCAGCAGTGTCCTGCATGTCTGGCTCGTCTAACTTGGATAGTTTTCGTGGAGGGTGGTAAGTGGACGTACACCTGCTTCTCTGCGGGATGCTTCCTCCTGGACTTATTCAATATTGCTCGCAGCATTCTTGTGTAATGGCTGTCAGGCTTTTTCTCCATACGTTTAGTTAGCGTCTATGTAGCGCATCCATATAGCAATATCGACACGACGACTGCTCGGAAAAAAAACAGCGTTTTATTTTATCGGTCAGGTCAGACTTCTATATGACCGATAGCCCACTCGTAGCAGTCCATGCCTTTGCTAGTGGCGTGTTGATGTCTCTCTCAGTTGATGAGACACCGCTTCCTAGGTAGGTGAAACTGCCCACTAGTTTCAGAGAACTACCATTTGGTGAGATGTCGCCTCTTTGATTAAAGCACGTATATTCCGTTTTGTCTGCGTTGACATGGAGGCCTATGCCAGTAACTACTCGTTCCAGTCTATATAGAAGGGATTCGGCTTGGGTGGGTGTATTTGCCAGAAGTGCAATGTCATCGGCGTAGTCAGTGCCCGTAATTGTTTGTGCGGGGTATCTTCTGCTTCTTTCCTTTGCTAGCTTAAAACCGTTATCTTTCATTTTGTCAATAGAGGTTCTAAGCACGTACTCTAGGCAGATGATAAACAAGTATGGTGCTAATGTGTCTCCGAAAACAAAATAATCCAAATGTGAGGAATTTATTTTGATGGAAAGTCAATGTTCGACGTTTCGGTTTTAATATTCTTCATCAGGACTTTAAGATAATAAAAAATTTTGTTTATGCTGCGATAAAGGTTTATTGAAATAACAGGAGAAAGGAAATTGTATATAAAGAAAGACTCATATAAAGAAAGACTAATAACCGTCCATTCTTATTTTGAAACTATTAGCAAGAAAGCATATCACATATAGTGGGTATGTCGGAGGGTAAGAATTCACATATTAAAGACTTTGGCTCAAATCATTAAAGCATCAGTTCCTGACAGATCCCTTGAATTAAGCAACGATGAACCAGTTCATAACTTAGATGGGTGACCACTTAGTAACTGCAGCTACAGTAAGTAATATGTTACCTGTTAACCAGACAAAGAAAAGTTTAGTGAATTCTATTAACTGATTTTAACGACATGTCAACCCGTCTAGGGTTAATTTATGCCAAGAGGTTAGGGAATCGCGTTCATATTTACATTTTTTTTTTTTGTGTAATTGTTTCTTTAGAGGATTTTTTGTACTCTGTCCAATCGAATATGAATATTTTTACCCGATCTATTTAGCTCAAGGATTAGACCCTAAACAGGTACTATTAATCCAGATCAGAGTACTCCACACTTCCCAAATACCCAGAGTTGGGGCCTCACCATCTGATGCAGTTTCGAGTCATACCCAGACCACTTAGTAAATTCCGAGAAGTATATTAATACAAGGATAAAATAAAAATGCAGGAAAAAAGTCTAACAAATTGTAAAAAGCAGAAAATAGACATTTATTATTTCAATTCAAATAATATCAGATGAATAACTTTTTGAAAGAAAAAAAGATCATGTGTTGTAAGCAATTTTTTTAAAAAATCAAATATTTTTTTAAATAAGCAAAATAAGTGTCAATTAGTTTCATAAAAAAGTTAACAATGATTTTATTCATTTTCTGTCGGAAAAAATTAGAGTAAAAAGATATGTAGTCTTATGAGCCCCAATTTCAGTACATAACGTATTCCTCAACATTACAAGGAACCTTATCTTTAGCAGCAGTTCTTTCTGAAAACTAGACTAATAAGTTGTTCAAATCCTCCCAAACTAAAGGCGAAAATTTAGAAATAAGAAAATTATTGACAATTCTCTTCAGACGTCTTTTAATAAGTATAGTATGACTAAGTTTCCTAACTTAAAATCCAAACCCGAAGTCGAGAACTGACGTAAGCCATGGGGTGAAGCACCGAATTAGCACGAGTGCAGAAGGGCCCTTCGTAGGCTTCTTTGGTCCTGTGGCCTTTCACGGCCTCGAAAGGTACCATCTCGGGAATTAGTGAAAGGTACCGATTAGGACACGCCAGAGAAGCGGCTCGATTAGTCGTTGAGAAAGATTCGCTCTTAATGGAGTTGGGCGCCAGGGACTAGCAATCTCAACAACTCGCTGTTACTTTGCGGCTCACTGTGAATGCATTGCTTCTCGCTGACTCGACCTTCAAAGCGGATCTGGCAAAATGTCCAATTCCCACCTCCCCTGCCGCGGCAGAGAAATAAAAGAAATGGAAAAATATGCCTTCTACTACTGCCAGTGAATTCGCCTGTTTTGGGACCACGTCAGAGAGGTGACGGCCCGCATCAATCCTAAACAGTTAGTGCTGCTCGACGTTGGTTACGTCGTAGACAGTTTTAACCCACTGTGAAAAGATAAGAAATGAAGGGTGTCTCCAGCCATCCTAGCCGTAGCATGAGTGGTGATCTGTACGATGCAACAGAAGGGATTGTGTGATGGCGCAAAACTTTTCTTACCACGATCTGATCTGTTTTTTTAGGCATCAGCTTAGTGTTAAGAATAGATGTGATCAGAAAAGCTTGGACTGCATTACATTCGATATAAGGTAGGTAAAAGTAGCGAGCCTGGTCGTGAGAAAGGAAGCAACGTTGGGGGTCATCTTCCCTTCCTCTCAAGGCCGCGATTGTCTGGGTCTTTCTTTAAGACCCCATTCCAGGTAAGACTAGTCCCCTCTACCCTAGTTAGCAGTATGTTCTGTATCACAGGCCATGTCATTTAGTATTAAGAGTCTAGGATCCCCACTTTTCCAGTTTTTTTCAACCCTTCTCAAAACACTGTCCCAAACTACTCATCATAATTCTATATTCATTTTATCCTTATTTTTTCCTATCCTTCAACTTTCTTTCTGTGTAGGGATTGTCAGGCTTGTTTTTTGGTCCCTCGGTACCGGAAAGCCGTCGGCAGTTAACACTCTATATGGGAGGACTGGAGGACAACCAAATGGGTTATTCTTTTGTTGAATCTATCTTTTGGGGGCCTTTTTTCCCCTCCCCATGGCTAAATTTTTTAAAAGCATTGTACATGCTCATAGAACCACTGAACTTTTACAGAACTTTCGCCATTCTTATCCTGTTTTTTTTTTTTTTTTTTGTTTTGTTTTGTTTAATTTTGTTTTTTTTTAGTTGGTTCATAAAGAACGGATGCGGTATTTTGGTGAATGTAGTATAAATGAATGGTGTTATTGTATTATTATTGTATTGTATTGTGGTTTAGCGATTGTGGCTTGCTAGATCTCCATAGAACCGGCATAGGAATACCAACGACAGCTACCCTTTCCCATCCCCTCGTTTCTTTGGGTCTTATGCTCACAAATATGAATTATGTTTTAGATAAGAAAGTTATCCGCGCTAAATAGGTTTCAACCATTGCAAATCAATGGATAATTATCTGTGATATATATATATATATATATATATATATATATATGTGTGTGTGTGTGTGTGTGTGAAAGAAGTTATTCAGAGGAAGATTCTATTTAGAGTCAAATGATTTGGCAAAGCACAACCCCCTGATCTCCCTAGCCAAGGGTTATATAGTATCATTGCTGTTCTTTGACAATGATATCTTTCGCATTAAATAACCTCAGGAGATTGATCTGGCATTAAGCAAAGAAACCAAACCAAACCTTTGAGGGAGAGTCTCCTTAAGGTATTAGCTAAAGTACAGGACTGTGACCTCAAAGTACGCGAGTTCGTACTCCAGTCGCACTATTACATACACTTTAGGACTAATACCCTTAGGAAAGGTATAAACCCCCTTATCTCCCCAGCAATGTATTAAATAGGTTAAATGGGTTCTACAATGATGGAGCTGACATTAAATAACCCACAAAGATTGATATGCCATCAAACAAAGAATCCAAATTTAAAGTTTTATGTTTAGTTCCAAAGACCCTATTCTACTAAGCAGAACTTACCCGTTGCGTTGAATTATAAAGGGTAAAGCCACGGCTATTTCTTTGATGAGTGTGATGTATTTAAAAGCAAGATTGAAGGAAGTAAACAATTTATGGAGTTTCTTACATACGAGGTGTGTCTGAAACAGTTACAGAACTGGTTTCACAAACAATTTAAATCAATCCCAAAATTACATGATTTCCCTTTCAAAGTAATCCGCCACTAGTCTAATGCACTTTTCTATTCTCTGCTACGCTTCTATGCATAGCTGGAATGATTCTTCTTGAGTGCCTCTCATCTCTGTCTTTACAGCCCTCTTGATGGCCCCTATGCCTTCAACATGGATCCCCTTGATTATCCTCTTGAGATTGGAGAAAAGAAAAAAGTTACACTGAGTAAGATCAAGTTTATGGAGAGGTTGTTCCAGGTCGGTGATGTTCCTCCCGGCCAGGAACTGCCGGGTGTTGGGAATAGGTGTCTTGTCGTAGCGAAGCAACCACGATTTTTTCTTCCGAAACTCGTCTCTTCAAGCACTCTGAGCAAATAATGCGACACAGGATCTGCTTGCTAATTAATCATCTGACCCTGTGGCAAGAACTCGCTGAGGACAATACCCGACACGCGATCAACTTCTGCTTTAGACTCTTGTTTTCTTCGGCCTCAGTGACGTAGCAGTCTTCTACTGACAGCTCTGGCGTTTGGTTTCCCGGTCGCCCTCAAAAGTTCATGTCTCATCACCAGTGATGACTCAACGAAGCAAGTCTAGTTCAATCTGAAGACGCTCACCTGCATGCGGCGCTCCTTCTGATCGTTCCTTCAACAATCTTGGCACCATTTTTGTGCATGTCCAAATCTTCGGTAATAATCTTCCTTTTTTTATGTCCAGCTGGCTTGCGACCATTCGAACGGTCAACCGACGATCGCTGAACCACATACTTACCCGTTGGACTCAGTCCTGCTTGTTGAAGGCCTCCTGCTCATTGCATCATCTTTTACCCCCTCACATCCCACTTTGAACATCTTGTGCCCCTGAGAAACTGCTTTGCACGACATGGTGTCATCTCCATAAACTTGCTGAAGCATTTCGAGTGCTTGGGAAGAAGTTTTCCTCACCCGGACCCCAAAATCTCAGATTTGTTCGTTGTTCGGGTGTTCATCACTCGTTCCTCGGCACTTATAGCTGAATAACCTGAAAAAGAGGAGGGATAAACGAAAAGAGGAGGTGTAAACAAAAAGGGGAGATGCAAAAGAAAAAAGGTGTAAACAAAAAAGGGAGGTGTAAACAGAAAAGGGCATGTAAACAAAAAGGGAAGGAGTAAACAAGAGAGGATATAAACAAAAAGGGGAGGTGTAAACGAAAAAAAGGAGGTGTAAACAAAAAGGGGAGGTGTAAACAAAAAGGGGAGGTGCAAACCAAAAAAGGAGATGTAAACAAAAAGGGGATGTGTAAACAAAAAGAGAGGATATAAACAAAAAGGGGAGGTGTAAACGAAAAAAAGGAGGTGTAAACGAAAAGGGGAGGTGTAAACAAAAAGGGGAGGTGTAAACAAAAAGGGGAGGTGCAAACCAAAAAAGGAGATGTAAACAAAAAAAGGAGGTGTAAACAAAAAAGGAGGTATAAACAAAAAGATGTGTAGACAAAAAGAGGAGGTGTAAACAAAAGGGAGAGATGTAAACAAAAAGGGGAGATGTAAACAAAAAGATGAGGTGTAAATAAAAAGAGGAGGTGTAAACAAAAAGAAGAAGAGTAAACAAAAGCATATGAAAAATCGCAATGGTTGCCGAAAGCTTAAATTACAGCTATATACTCCGAAGATATCATGTTAGATGATAACAAAATCCACTTATTCCTCTTTCGACGATAGATTACAGTCCAGTTACTTTTCAAATAGACCTTGTATATATATATATGTACGAGTATATACATATTCATGCATATGATATGTACATGTAAGTAGGAAGGCGTTATTCATTTTCTTTGGGTTCACCCGTTTTCTGACATATCATTGATATACAGCTCTAAAGTGGATGAAAAAAAGGAAATTCCTATTGTAATTTTCTGATGATGATACAAAAATGAAATATTTTCTGAATTACTTTCTTCTCTTTTGCATTGATTAATTATTAGTTCTTTACACACACACACACACACACAGACAGATATGCATATACATCAGTGCTGGGTATTGCTAAGATCCATGCTAAACATTGCTTACCCTAAAAAGGATTTGGCATTAAATAACCTTCAATGGTTGATATGCCATAAAACCAAACCAAACCAAACCAAACTAAATCATATACATCATATGTATGAAAAAGATTTGGCATTAAATAACCTTCAATGGTTGATATGCCATAAAACCGAACCAAACCAAACTAAATTATATGTTGATATATGAAAAAGATTTGGGGTTGAATTACCTAGAATGGTTGATATGCCATAAAACTGAACAAAACCAAACCTTTTATGACAATGCTAGGCCACGTGTTGCAAGGATGACACTGTAAAATGTTACTGACTTGGGATATGAGACTTTGCCCCACCATATTCTCTCGATCTCCCACCCACCGACTATCATTTCTTTCAAGCATCTTGACACTTTTTATGCCAAAAAACATTCAATTCCAAAGATGTAGAAACTGCAGTGTTAGATTTTTTAGCGTAAAACCTTATTACGAGTTTTTATCGTACAGGCATAAATAACCTTGTCAATTGATGGCAGAAATACATAGATATCCAGGGATCATATTTTGATTAATTAAAACACTGTTTAAATTCAATATTCTAGGAATAAAAGTTTATTTAAAAAAAAAAAATCGGACATTATTTTCTGAACAACCTAATTGCAGCAAAACCATACTCTGGGACAGTAGCATTTACCTGTTGAAATGATTGCTCTAGCCTCATTCAAACATCTGTTCCTTTATGCTGGGTTATTTCCAAAGGATTCGTTTCTCGTATAAATCTCCCAAAATGTGTAAGAGACGATCAAGAGGTTTGATGTCGAGCCACCCAACTTTGTTTTGGACCCTGGACGAGGTTTTAGCGTATCTTTTCTTTTTGATAGAAGTGAAGAAAAAATGCCGGCTGAATATTTTTTTAAAACACCCAATACAAAAATAAGAACAGCTTTACCTAATTTTAAATCTGGTGTCTCGCTCTTTTGCTCGCTAGATTTTTTAGTTAATTCTTTTTTAAGTTTACGTCTTATCTAAAGTTAATCATAGACTATTTACTACGGACATTCGTATATCAATCTCTTTATATTTACAGCAAATGGAACACAGTAATATCTGTATGTATATGTTTATGAATGTGTGCGCGCGCTTACTTTTTTTTTTATCATTTTCACAATGTGTCTTCCTTGTAGCTCAGTTTGGGCAAACGTAAGACATAAACTGATTCATCATGCGTCTGACGATGTTGTCTTCGGGGAAAAAAGCAGCATTTTTAGAGTTCAGATTGATGTCCCAGAAATTTAGATAGATAATTTTATTTCTCAGTCTTTTTAGCTCCTCTTTAAGAATACTGTCATAGGCGAGACCAAAGACGCTGTTTCTGTACAGGGGATTCAAGCGATAATAATGTGGACCTTTCACTACGACAGTTAGTTTCTTCAGGCGCGCGAGGGCCGCCTCTAGACGTTGACTTAAACGGCGAACTCTTTGTCGATATAAACTATGATGAAAGGTCAGAAAATGCGTGTAGAGGTGAACAATGACGATGACGTTACTTCCGTCTCCTGTTAGTTTGTCCAAATACACATGGAGTGGACGATTGTTGCTTCGGTTTGACCACGAATAGCCAACGTACATAGGCATCTCGGCTGGGTACCAGTGAAGGCTCAGGTTTTTAATGTGGCATGAGACGGAAGAAGGATTCTGCAATACGTCTTTAACAGGCTCATCGGAAAGCATATAATCGCAGCCGAGGAGACTGATAAAAAAAAAGACATAAATGAATCATATCGATAATAACATTGTTTAAAAGAAGAAAAATCGGAAAAGTGAAAAAAAGTTTATGGAAAAGTTCGCTTGAATAGACATATCAAAAAGTGATTTGTAAAGTTGTAAGTCTACCGTTAAGTATACCATATTGGTTGAATATGCCGACTATATACCCTGCAGAAGAGTATGACCTTCCTAAAAAAGGGTGAAACAAAACTCTGATTTCAAACTTGTAAGTTGCTGCTAGTGCAGTGGGGTTGGGTAAATATATGTGCATTATGACGTTCCGATCAGTATGATTTTAATCACATAAATGAAGCGGACAGCTTGAAAGAAATGATAAAATAATAAAAAGATTAGTTACTATGATAATAATCTGATTTTGTGGATTTTTTTTTTGTTCGGTACTTATATATATATATATATATATATATATATATATATATATATATATATATATATATATATATATATATTAAAAAAACAGCATATTGTAATGCAATTTTTTGTTGGTGAAACACCCTAAAGATTAAAGTGTCTTATCTCTTAAACTGTCCACTCTCTACTCCGTCAGCCATAATGACATACCAGTGACGATAATTTTATTATGATTAATAATAATTATTATTAATCCTAATAAAATTATCGTCACTGATATGTCATTTTGATTTTGATAATTACAAAGCTTAATTATAATTAAGCTTTGTAATTATCAAAATTAAAATTTACAAATAATCGTAAGTTTTAAATCTAGAAATTGATTTGATATCGAACTGAGGCCGGTTTAAGAAATCATTTTTGTTGCAAAATTGATTACTCCTTTTTATAAGTAGCAGTGATGAGAAATACGCAACTGACTCAACCACACAGCAAGTTCAATTATTCAGGAAAAAAAAACGACCAAATTCAGCCCCTTTGAAAATCCATTTTTTAAAAGTCTAATCGCTTACCTAGCGAACATGTTAAAAATTTGCTTGAGTGAATAATCTCCGTGTAAAATCACAGTCTTCCCACTGAGACAGGATTCGTATTGTTCTTTAGTTGAGATATTATTACGGCAACCAACTAATTTCCATTGGCCATCTTTCTCGTAGCTGATTGGTAACTTTTCTGACCATGTCTCTTCTTTCGGTCGATTAAAACAAGAACGTTCTCCAATATGGGACAATTCTTCATCTGCCAAAGATATAGATTTATTTAAAGAAAGCAATTCGATGTAGAAAGATTTGAGAAATTCGAGGGTCATTCAATAAATAAGGTGAATTTTGTCAACGGAGTTGGTAATAGGAAATACTCCATGGATTGTCTTTTCTAATAGGCTCGTCGTAACAAACCTATATTTAGCTCATTTGTACATAGTTCTTTTTCCAAAAACATGCTTCTTCATACATATCACACATTCTTCTGTAAATTTCATATGGATTGTACTTCTCAGCGAGCAAAAATTTGATGATAAACCTCGACTCAAGCCTGTTTGATTTGCCGCCATTTTGAATAGCCTCAAAAGAAATATTTTGGGAAAATTTAAATAAATTCTACTATAAAGCAATTCAAAACCATGAGTTTACATTTACGGAAAAAAAATTCAGAAAAAATCATTTTGTTTTTTTCAAGAAAATTCCCCTTATTTATAGATATGACCCACGTATATTCGTAAGCAATAATAAGCGAATTAAATCCTCTTCATGGGATCCGTTCTTGAGGCCTTGATTAAAAATTGCCCGAGAGAGAGAGAAAGAGAAAGAGAGAGAGAGAGAGAGAGAGATTGTATTTCCTAGTCATCAGAACTGAAATATTGCGAAATAGAATTTCATTTTTATAAGCAACATGAAACTGGATTTGTAGTGAAGAAAGCATAATATTGCCAGTTCGCTTAATTTTCATACCACTGGACATTTAATACTTTTATTTACTCCCGACAGTCATATTTTTATCATCCTATTTACCCAACCCCTCCGCTCGGGCAGGATATGACACAAGGTCAATTTTTAAGCAGAGTTTAACAGGTTTGAATTCAGAGTTTTCCTTCTCATAGACTAGTTGCCTTACCAAGGCTGAAGAACCCAGTCTGTCCTACTATTTACCCATAGCTGGAGGAAGAATAATTGGATTCATACCTTTCCCAAGGGTATTAGTGCTATGTGAAATGCAATCAGCCTCGTCCAGGATTTGAACTCGTGTCACCGTGTCCATTTCCTACGACGATAACAATTACACCACGGGCACCTCCATATATTTCCAATCATATTTTTATCATCCTTATAAATTCGGTTGAGTCATATATAATTTCTAGCCCAGTCGGTTGGCCGGTAGAATACACCGACTGCATCTCTGTAGAGTGGTAAGACTCTTCCAATGAATGTCCTCGATATGACACTAAACAATCCGTTGGTGAAGTTTCAATAATGCTGGAGCTTTGGGGAATGCGGAGTACTCCTTTATTGCCATCACTCCCAGGTCCACTTTTCCCCGGAATGGTAGCACCTGATAGGATCCTATCTATGGGTTAAATAGAACTGTGTAGTTATGCAAAAATGAGTTGCTTGAAATAGGACTGTTTTGACGTTTAAACTGTGTTCTTACGCTAAACTGAATTATTTGAAATTTAATTCGGCGTTAAATGGCCCGAAAAGGGTTGATACGCCGTTAAACAAAACAAA